>BFEA01000385.1:341436-352353 GCA_003427395.1 Chara braunii | reverse complement strand
TTCTCGTGGGAGTACCATAAGGAAATGGAGTGGGACCCAGGCTCGGCAAAACTCGGAGCGCAATGAAAATCAGGGTCGGCAAAAACAGGCTCGGAGGTACTCGTGGTTTAACAGAACTCGGACTTTATATTTGAATTCATATCTGACTTAGTATAAATCTGGGAAGTCTTCCCTTCTAAAGGAAGTGTTGCCCAAATTTTTACTAATTCAGGGAGTTAGACGAATTTTGACTTTCCAGAATCCAAAAGTTTGATTTTTTTTGGCTAGTATAAATCCTGCGATGGCACTTTTCCTACGGGAAGCGTTGGCGAAATTTTCCTAACTTAGAGGAGTTAGATTATACTAGATAACCCGTTGCGGCTTCGCCCGCAAAACAAAAAAGGAAAAAAAGCACAAAAGAAAGAAAAAGCATAAGGAACTCCCCTATCATATGCCGCCGAGCCTTTTTTCCCCTTTATCTTTGAGTGTTTTGTTTGGGGAACCATTACCTTCGCAGCATCGTTTTTGTTTTGTGATGTGCAAGAACTCTGCACCTTTCTGAGAAAATCCTGTCCATTGTCCCGTTGATGTTTTTGCAGCTAACCATTCAAATTCAGACTTTGTTTGCTGTGTCTGGATATGTTTGTGATCCATCTTGCATGTATGCATGCCCCGTGCTCACTTGTTGAGTTTTTACGCTATGTGCGCAAGTGCATGCGTGTGTGGGTGAGTCTCACTTTGGTGGGCTCGGATGATGTCATTGACGATTGGCTTGGGGAAGTTGAAGGAAGTCGGCTCCAACTATAGGAGTGACACTGATGTTACATAGGTTTTGCATTGTATGAATGAAACAATCACCATTCAATCTGCTTGGCAGTTGCTCTTCGAGTGGGGGACTTCTCGGAAGTAGCATTCACATGAGAGCATCTTGGAGCATTTCCAGGAAGGCAAAACGCAAAGAAGAAACGAAGTAGCATGTGTCAGAGTCACATAACGGACAGCTTGGCACAATCCCCCCCCTTCTCTCTCTCTCTCACACACACACAAAAAAAAATAAAAAAAAATAAAAAAACAAAAGCCAAAATACAAAAGACATCCTGACACTCGGCGCGGCTATACCACTCACCACCTCGCTGGCTTCCCCTCACCCTCCTTTCCCCCGTCTCTCTCTCTCTCTCTCACACATACGGAAAAAAAAATAGAGAAGAAAAATACAAAAAAGCATGATGAACCTTTAACCTCCCCCCCAGTCACCGACTTCCTCCTAATCCTCATAGACTCCCCCATCTCTCTCTCTCTCTCTCTCACATGCGCGCATCCCACTGTTGACTTTCCTGTAGCCGTCCTCCCTTCCCCGTCCCTGTCACTCTCTCACACGCAAGAAAAAGAGACCCAAAAGGCCGACTCCCCCTAATCCTCCTCCCTTCCCGTCTCTCTCTCTCTCTCTCTCTCTCCACACACACATACACACACACACACGCACACACACACACACACACAAAAGCACACGTAAGGGAAAAAACAGAAATAGAGCGCGATTTTGGGTCTTCCACACTCCACCTTAACCCTGCCCCTTGTCCCCGTCCCGACGTCCCCCCATCTTTCTCCCATCCACGACATGTACCGCTGTCCCTCTCGCTCTTCCCCTTTGTCACTGTGCCATCCTTACCCCTCGACTCTCCCTTCCCTCCCAGGACGCAGTGCCATGCGCCACCTCATCCTCTTCCTCCAAATCCGCCCGCGCTATTGCTCTGCGCTGTCGAGCGCATCGGTCCCACACGGGGACCGTTCCGGCCGCGTCACGCACGATCTGACAGGACTTGTCGCAGAGAACGTTTTCCGCACCGGCCGAGAGCGCCAGCCGTACCTCTCCCGAGTCCCTACGACAGGACAGGGTCACGCGAGGCACCGCTACCTCCACCTGCGGGAGCTGTCACCATCCCTTAGGTGGGCGTATCCCCGCCGAGCTACTGAACCACATGCGAAAGCTTTTCGTATGCAATTGCAGAGGTGGCTCAGCCGAGGGCGTTTCTCGCTCGCTGTAGCATAGGGGGTACGAGGGGTCGAACGCCCAAAATCGAACCCGTACGCCGTACTGGGGGGCTTCCCAAACGCGACTCGTCGCCAGTCGACTAGGACGCACTATACACACCACGCGTTACACCACGACACTCACACTTACTCACGCATAACACCCGAAACGCACATAGAACAAAACACCACAAACAACGCCACAACACGACGACTCCTAGTCCCTTTAGCATCCGACCCATAACCATCCGAGCTGGAATTCGGTTAGGCATTGCACGTAGGACTTAGTATAAAATTGTGCGGAGTTAGGGTCTCTTCAATGTCCTCATATCGACTCGCAATGACAATGTATGCAAGCAGTCGCAATGATGGAGTACTATGTGGTACCCATAACCATGCGACCCTCGTTAATCGCGAGGGTCGCGTTCAACACTCAAGTGTCGGTTGACACGCGCTTTGAGGGTTAACCTTTCGACGCTGGACAACCGCCATGCGCGGTTGACGACCACACCCTCTTCTGCACCCTGTGCAGAGGGGTTGAGTAGACAGCTTCAGAGCTGTTGTGGCAGCCAAGGGTCAAGGGGTTTGACTTTGACGGCTGCCACAGACTTCAACGTCCAACTATAATGACTCTAAAAAGCAAAAGGTCAAAGGGGACCTTCCTTCTCTCTCAGTGCAACACTTACCTAACTACTATGCACGGCCTCAATGGGTCGAGCGAACACAAGACACATGATATATTAAAGGTTATGAGATAGGAGACGATCACCCTCACAATCACAGTGTGGCTTCCTTCAAACATGTATATACATATATAATCATACGCAAAACCCAAGTTCAAACTTCAATTCACAGAACATACCTGTAATCACATCAAAGATCCACATCAACAGAGCACACACTACACGGGGTCAACTTCAACCATTCTTTGCGCTCACACCCCTCGCTTTAGCCTGACAAGCCTCACTCTTTGTGCGACTCTCAAAATAAAATACTTAGCGTCTTTATTAAATGGCCATTCAATTAAAGTCTAGGTAAAAATAGAACAAGGACAGAAAACACAGGGCTAAAGCCTTTAGGTTGAGTAGCAAGAGTGGATTAGAGTTGAGCCGGAAACCGACCTGTTATCTAGGGATAACAGAAAAGTGATCCTCTTGAAGGATTAGGCTGAACAGATCAAGCCTTCAATCGCAATATGGAAACCTGCATCACAGTACACGCCAAAGAAAAAGTACTATTTATGTCGAGGGGAAAACATTCCCCTAGTCGTAACCTAACTCCTGTACTAGTACCAAGTCACTAAGCACCTCCTCGACTTAGGCTAGACCTGCTAAGTAACTCCTGGCTGAAAAATATTATAACTCTCCAAATTCTACGAATTTTTTTCGACAGCGCTTCCCGTAGGAAAAACGACTTTTCATAATTTCTATAAGATAAAAAATGACTATCTCCTTTAGATTTGTAGAAATTTCGGCAGTGCTTCCCGTAGGAACAGGAGGCTGCCAAGATTTATACAAAAATGAAAAAAATAACAGAAAGACAAGTAACTATACTTGGGACTAACTTCTGACACCTGCTTAATGATTCAGGATCAACGACAGCCAACACACCCTTTAGATGAAACTGTGGGCTAGCATCGATCTTAACTCCTAGCAGGGTCGGTCCTATCTTCATCCCAAGTTCTCCCTCCCAGCATCCATCTGATCTACCTATAGCTCCAGCACTTGGCGAGCATGTAAAGCAACTAGCCTATCGAAAGACGCCCCAAAGTGAGAGCCCTCAAGCATGCATAACCAAGCATCTCTCACAATCCCACATTAATTCGTCCAAGTAGTTCGTTGGATCATTCAGTTAGTTCCCTTTAGTAACCCCCTCACTTACGGCATAGGATCAGGCAATGCCCTAACTTAAGGGTATGCCCAACACCAGATAAACTCTAGTCATAAAGCATATGACCAGACCGCCCTAACTTAAGCGTACGCCTGGCTTCTGCTTAAATTGATGAAATGAAGCATAAGACTAGACTGCCCTAACTTAAGGGTATGTCTAGCCAGCCTTACACGAATTACATAGGGCATAGGATTAGACTGCCCCAACTTAGGGGTGTGCCTAACCTGCCTAGAACAAGCACAAACGACGAATGGTCAGACCGCCCTAACTTAAGGGTACGTCCAACCTACATCACATCGACGACAAGAGCCTATCACCAGGCCGGACTAACTTAAGGGGACGCCTAGCTGGCCTAAACAATTATAGTTACATAAGACAGGAACTGTCTGAACAAAGTACAACGACGTATGACTAAGCCGCCCTAACTTAACGGTACGCTTAGCCTCCGTAATGACAATCATATAAAAACAACCATTGATACATGCACAGACTGTATGTATTTCTCTCTTATTAGGCAGAGGATCAGACCTACCCAACTTAGGGAGACACCCAACCCTGCCTTGTGTTTAGAAGGGAAAATAAAACAAGTTTATACTAACTCGTTGATCCTTTGTCTTATTACGAGCATAGGACCGAGCCGCCCTAACTTAAGGGTACGCTCAGCCTGCCCAGGTTACCTTCGTTATATTCTTCATATCTCTCCTCCTCTTCTTGTTCTACCTGACTTACTGACTGACTTTCCCAACTTAGGGTGCCCAGTCTGCCAGATGCCATGGGTTCGTATAGTATGTATCAAAGTTGTATACTTTGGTTGGCCTTTGTGTTCATGGCTTATGACTGAGCCGCCCTAACTTAAGGGTACGCTCAGCCTCATGCTTGTGTCCCTCTCAGAAAAAACACACCCAGAATTGAGTCCACGCAACTTGTGTTCCCAGTTCTGTTTTCAGCAACCCATAAAAAAACACCAGGATTTTGAGACCTCCCAACTTAGGGTGCCCATCTTCCTGTTCAGAAACCCCCAAAAGAAACAGTGACCGGTCCGTCCAACTTAGGATAGGCCCAGCCCTCAAAACCATACAATCAACCAACAAACATAAACAAAACACAGCACTGAGCCCACATCAACTTAGAGGAGCTCAGCCTTGGGTTGACCCGGTCAAACGCATGCCAAACACCTGCACCCCACCTTCCCCCAGTTCATCTTGTTTTGAATTCACTCAAGTTTATCTGAACACTCATACATACCTGTTCATTTAATCCTTTCGCAATACATGTCTTGACATACATAACAAAACAAAAGATAATATCCTTACATAATATTATTCAAATACCCAAGGATAGCAGATAGGGGAAGGGATCACACGCGTTAGACGAGATTATACTTAAAGTTCCCTGCCTCCAGAACCCCGCCTGGGCTCCGGCGGAGCTCCCGCAATCGGTGGGTGGACCTCCCACAAGGTCTTTCTCGGTCCTACGGATTACCACCCCGCCTGCCGCCTTCCCCTCGTTACCTTAGACTAGACTGAGAGTAAGAAGGATAGAAGGAGAAAGCACAGACTCTCGAGATCCAAGAGAGGGAAAATTTCAACTCACAGTGAGAGGGCCTTGGAATCTTCATGCGCTTGAGGGTCCCGCAATGGCAACCAACGCATCGGCTTGGTCACCTTCTGAACTCGATCAATCCCCCGGCGATCTCCCACATCGCAGCACTGACCCCCTATTTGTCTAGTCTGATCACCTCCCCAAGTCCCAACATCTCCCCTCAACCTAGTTGCGGCCGCCTAGCCGCCTGTAATAGTCAACAACAGCCGACGGTAGTGTGCAGCAGCATAGAGCGACCAACAATAGACAGCAGCTCGCCCACATTCAACTTAGAGTAGTGGCTGTTTGCGTACAGTACACAGCAGCAGGTCATGCGGCCAGCAGCGGCCAGCAGCAATATGCAGCGTAGTCAATAGTAACAGCCGTTGACTTCCCGACGACTTTCCGGATCGCAGCAAACGGCCCCTCTTCGACAGTCTCAATCCCTTCCGCAAGCTTGCAACCTCTCGAAGGGCCGCAGTCAACGACGTTGCCACTCCAGCCGTAATCTCCACACCGTCATCACAGTAACCCGCTGAAAACTCAGCTATAGCATCTACGGTCCAAATGCACCTCTGTGGCAACACTCCTCTGTGCCGTAGCATTACGTAGTCCAACGCAGGTAGTAGTAAGGCACACAGCGGTACCAATAACGAAATACCCATCGATTACGGCGGCTAGTGACAACCAAGGCGCCGCGGCCGTGACACAGCCGCAGCCGGCCATATCAGATTGTGGTTACGGCCTTCACCCCAAGCGAACCACTCCTGGCGGCCACACAGACTTTCCACTGGCCACATAGTATGTATTCGCACCTGGGATCAGACTTTTAAAATGAGTTTTTGCCCTTTTGTGTGTTGCACCAGCCAAACTCCCCACCTTCCCGTACCCTTTTGTCCTTGTGTCAAAATCTGACAACCGACCCGTAAGTCAGCCCTGCTGCTAGCCTAATGAAGGAGGGCATCACCACTTGATGAATCAATYATCASACGTGTAGACTGTAGTTGACCTCATGCGTGAGACTTTCAAAAAGATTGTGTTCAAATAGAACACGACCCTATTTCTTCCGGCATGGCAGCGACCTCTTTCCCTCKCTTGCACCGWSGCTAAACTTACCCTGGGTAGCAATATGTTGCCCCGAGGTACACCAGCAGCAATGCGACGAACATCCCATAGCGACACCCAAGATAGCAATGTCATTCCAAGGTTGCAGGCTATGCCCTGCCTCTCGCAAAGTTTGACTACTATTCTAGGCACAAACGTTGTTCCTCCGGTCAAAGTGTCGCTACATAGCCTAAAAAGGCAGCGCCCGAATAGAGCACACCCCCTGTGCTCTACTCGAAGTGCAGGCAGAGTGTTAGCAGAACATCAATCAGAGACACGGCGCACTCCGCGACCGTGCACAACAAGTGCAGCGTGCTCAGCAGCAAGCACGATATGGCGACAACCAGCAGTAACACATAATAGCAGTATGTTGACGCTGGAAGTAACATCAATCACTCCTCGACCATACGGCAGCAGCAACCTGCTGCAGCTCGAAACAGTATTAGTAAACCCCTTTGATATATAGCAGCAATAACACCGCTCGGACCTAAAACGGCAGCCTGAAAACCTCTCGTAACCTTGATGATAAGCCAGCTATACCAACAGGAACTCGACATTGTACACGACAGTCCCCAGGCTATGGCAAAGGCCTAAGTCGTGGAACCAGCAGTGCAGTGCCCTGCACTTAGCACTAGCAGTTTACCGTTGTTGAGGATAGCCACAACACCACCTGAACACTCAGCAGTAGCAGTTTCTCTGTGGACAAAACAGCAATGTCCGCATGTTGCAGCCCAACAGCAAAGTTCGAGCATACCACTTAATCCAAGTCCCTCAATCTCATACCGCACCGTCGAGCTCAGTAATGCACACCTCCCTTATACTTCGTCAGAGTGTTGGCGATGCTTAGCAGCGAACAGTAAGACGCAGCCTCCTTAACCAACTGCAGTCCAGCTGCCACAACTAAGCTCTACTGCAGTGCATAGCCACACTATACCAATAACTCAACAAGCAACGTGGTAGCTCTGTTGTAGCAGCATCCGGATTCCCATATTGGTAGTAACAAGGTCACAAAATTTCAAGTGGTTCATCCTTTATTCTTCTGATCATAAAAGGGACAGTCCCCGCGTAGCCATTCGGTAGTCAAAAGCCTCGTTCGCTAGCGGGATTGGCCAGACAACTCAACTCACCGCTTAAGCACAACCACGCATCACCATCCCAAACTGCAGATCGAGCCTGACTCCTCTCTATACCCAGTTCACATGCCACAATCACCCAACTGATTTGTCGTGATTATACGCAGCAACGCTGCCTAGTGCCACCATCATCAGCACCCCAAAATACTACTTCCTTCCACTAACTCGAATTCAAAACGAGCTGGACATGCCCATCCTTCCCTTCTCTTCCCCCATACCACTTTCTCCCTCCCGCCATACGAAGACCACGACTCCGATGAGCGAGGGGTAGCAACCTCCAATGAAGGATATGACCACTCACGAACGTGAGCACTATGATGCAGGAGACGGTCAGGCCGCACGTGGCAATAACACGAGCTACAAATGGTAACGATGAAGGTGACCCTGATGACGAGTGACCTACGCAGGCAGTAGGCCATACTCCACTAGTCACCAACTTTGCAAAATGAGAATGGGCTTTCCGTTAGAACACTGAAAGAGACACTATAATTTTAATCTTATTTCATATATTCTCCATACAACAACGCATTCAGCTACAATCTCTCCCTCTCTTGCTAGTATCCTCTCTGCAGCTGCTGGGCACGCGAACGCACCTGGTCAGCCGCTTGGCTAGGTCCAGTCAGCAACGAGGGGAGAAGCCTGAGCCACACAAACAGCAGAAATTGAAAAGTCGGCCATATGATGGCAGCCATAACGACGACTACCACAAACTTGACTGCGAGTCTTCTGATGGTGGGGGGCCACAGCGAGGGGCATCAGACCCCTCGAACAGCCTCCCGAATCTTCCCCTGGATCACGGGAAGATACACTTCTCCAACGTAGCTTGCTGCCTCAGCCTCTCGGCCAGGTAAGTTCTCCTTCCTCCCTTTATCTTCCCCCCCCCCCCCCCTCTCTCTCTCCCTCTCTCTCTGTATCGTTTCTGTTCGCTCGTTGCCATTCCATCTGCCACCCCGCTTCTTCACTACTTCGTTCCTTCAGCCCTTTCCAGCATCCTCTTATCCTTCAAAGCGGAGGTATCCAAAGGTAAAACAAAACAACGAGCACCGCCACCGTGACAGCCAACGAGAGGAGTGGGGTCGAGAGGGCACCGCAACACCGCCCGTGAAGGCAGACAGAATCACCACCACACGGAAGATAGACATGATGATGGCCTTCAGGCGGGCTGGACCGTGATGAAGAATGGTAGCTGGTCACAGAACAGTCACCACCGCCACGGGCCTCGCTGTACTGCCCTCCAAACATGCCAAAACGAAGGTGAATCTTTCCCTTAGAACTTGGGAAGATACATCCCCATCTCCCCCCCACCTTCTTGTTAGTGACCGCGCAGCTGCTATCATTCGTACCGGCCAAACCACCCATCTGATCCAATCTCCGACGCTGCCATCAGATCCGGAGCGCCYTGAAACCTCAGATTAGCATCTTCRTGCGCCCCAAAYGGTCAAAAAACGGCCGAGATTCGYSTATTTCCACTCCCACCATAGCCGTTTTCGTGGCACCTCCGCGCACCATTTTTCTGTTCTTCCTCCCCTACCACTTGTCCCCTCCACGATCCAACAGCCCCACCTGGTCCGCCTTGCCTCAGATCCTCAGGCCATCACCTTCCCCTGCCAGATTCCGTTAAGAAGCGATCATGCCGTAGCCTTCTTCTCCACCATAGTTCCTAGCCCTGACGGTTTTTTTTTTTTTTTTTCCTTCGAACGTACCTGGCGCGAAACCGCGTCCAGGTTCATCGCTCTTTTACTATTGCCCCGGGCGCTTCCTTTCTCGTGCCGCTGTACTCTACTGTGCTATCCTCCTCTCTAAGCCTTCCCCTCTCTCGTCCTATGCTATCACCCTTCCGGTAGTCGCGCTCCCTCACCCTTCCGGACGGCATTCAGCAAAGAGAGAGCTCGACCTCTCTATTTATGCGAGCTTGCCTTGTGCTGGGGCCATGCTAGCCTTCTCTACATCGTCCCAATCCTGACGGATGTCCCGAAGGGCAAGCCGCGGGCACAGACCCGGGAATACCATCATAAGCTGACCGGGCCCGGGTAAGGCTGGCCCAGGACCAAGTCCCATAACGGGACTAAAAATAAATAAATAAATAAATAGTAAAAATATAAAAATAAAGAATACAAAGGTAATAGAAAAAAAATTGCAGAGAACTTTAGGAGGGAACGGAGTAGGGGAAAGGCCATTGGTGCTTGGGCCTCGGCCCTACCTCACGGGCCCGCGGTTGGATTCCCCCCCCCGCAAAACCAAGAGGGATAGTCCCCGCGAGACCCTCAACCCCTCAATTTCCTTCAAACAGCACTCCTCCGCTCCTCTGCTGTAGACTGCTGGCCTCGATCCTGGGATTCACCTGGTGAAAGTTCAATGCTATAACCAATAGGGCTAAGCCCCAGCTTAGGTTGGCTGTGCGCCAACCTGCACATAGATGGTAACCGTGGCCAGCCTGGGCCTGTGGCAGCAGCGTTAAGGCTGCTGCTTGACTTCCCCTCCAATCCCAAGGCCCCGTACATGCGTACATGCCGTCGGGGACCGAACCTTGCTCGGTACGTCAGGCTTGTAACCCCCCATAGTGCCGTGCGGAGGCCACCGCTTGCGTCTATGGTTCCCACGCACCGGCCCTTCGCTGTACGAAGGGGTAAATCTCCCCCTTCGGCTGCCGTCGCACATGCAGCGCAAGTGTGCTGCCACCTAGCGATCCACTCTCACTGGCGCATGCCGTTATGAACGCCAGTGCACTATGGTCAACTTAACTAAACAAACTTTTCCTATCCTTAATCAAAGCCAAAAGAATGTTGTCGGCGGACGTGCTGACTCTATAGCCTCAAGAGGAAAATTCATCACGCGCTTCTAAAACTGCGCGCCCACATACTCTCTACTTCCCATCAACCATTCAGTCAACGTGAACCAGACACAACCACAACTTCGCACGGTATACTCAGATTCTGAACAAACCTTATTTTTTTTCACTTGCAAAAACCAGGGCGGATACCGTTGTAAGGGTATTCGCGCCGACAGCGCCTCTTCAAATTCTTTCCTCCCCCCATCCTACTGTGCCTTCTGCTGCCCCTCTCCCCTCCTGACCCCAATTCTCACGCGCCCCTCTTCACTCTCCTCCCACCAATCCATTTGTGTATACCTCTCTCTCTCTCTCTCTCTCTCTCTCTCTCTCTCTCTCTCTCTCTCTCTCTCTCTCTCTCTCTCTCTCTCT
>BFEA01000385.1:305844-317388 GCA_003427395.1 Chara braunii | reverse complement strand
GTACCACGAAGATGGAGCTGGAGCGATGGCGCCACAGGTAAGTAATGCTGGCCTCCGCCAGCCTCTCTCCACTCTACGACCTACTACCTACCAGCGCCCAGCGCTGAAGACTACAGCTACAGCTATGGCGCCCAGCGCCGAAGACTACAGCTAACGCTACCACTACTGCCTAGCGCTGAAGACTACTGCAACGCTCCTCCTGAGTGCTGCGGCCGAATCCTAAAGACTACCTCTACCGACTGACACTACCTCTATATCTCCCCGTGAAGTGCATGGGTCCTTCCTATGTACTACGGGTGTGCCTCTTGAGCCTGCCGAMGGAAGGCAGGGGCTGCAGCTGCAGCTCCTGCTCGAGCATGTGAGGAACAGGCTATTTTGGGCCTGTTCCGCATCCCTGTTTCCGTGCCTGAGTCTTAGGGGCAGGTCGAAACAATGAGGGCCTGAAAATGGCCCTYCGTTTCAGGCTGAAAACTCTGGGTCTGAAAAGACCCAGAAATAGGCTGAAACGAGGTAGGGCCTGCAGACCCTCGTTTTTCAGCATCCACGCCGAAATGAACGGGGCCTGTAGGCCCTAAGTTTTAGGCTTTTAGGCTGAATGTCTGGGACGGGCCCTGTAGGCCTGTGTGGCTACCCAGTATGCCACATCTATACACTATACATGGTCATTACATAGTCTATACATCGTCCATACCTAGTCCATACCTAGCCCATACATATTCTATATCCATACCTAGTCCATACCTAGCCCATACATATTCTATACATAGTCTATACATAGTCTATAAACTACACGTAGTCTATACATAGTCCATGCACACAAACGATCAACCACTCGCTGAATCTTCATCGAAAGTAATTCTGAAGTGGAAAAGAGTCGTCATTCATAGATGCTGAATAAGTAGTCCATACCTAGTTGTACATAGTCCATACCTAGTCCATACCTAGCCCATACCTAGCCCATACATATTCTATACATAGTCTATAGACTACACATAGTTTATAGTCTATACATAGTCTATACATAGTCTATACATAGTCTATAGACATAGTCTATACATAGTCTATACATAGTCTATACATAGTCCAGGCATACCTAGTCCATANCTATACATAGTCTATACATAGTCTATACATAGTCCAGGCACACAAACGATCAACCACTCACCTAGCCCATACATATTCTATACATAGTCTATAGACTACACATAGTTTATAGACTACGCATAGTCTATACATAGTCTATACATAGCCTATACATAGTCTATACATAGTCTATACATAGTCCANTCTATAGACTACACATAGTTTATAGACTACGCATAGTCTATACATAGTCTATACATAGCCTATACATAGTCTATACATAGTCTATACATAGTCCACGCACACAAATGATCAACCACTCGCTGAATCTTCATCGAAAGTAATTCTGAAGTGGAAAAGATTCATCAATGTCATAGATGCTGAAAATAATATGGATAATGTTGAATATTCTGAAAATTTTGAAGTGGTGAAAATGTTCAATATTGTGAATGCCCCCCTTATATCCGAATGCATATAGACGTTGAAGATTCTGAAAACTCTGAAGTGGTGAAGATGCTGAAAATTCTTAGCACCCGGCCCCGGTGTCCGAATGGATTTTTACACTGAACGTGACTCAAGAGTCCAGAAATTTTGAAGATGTGAAGATGCTGAAAATTTTGAACCTCCCGCTGTTTTGTCTTCTTTAAGGAAGGTGCAATGAACCCAGATCGTGAAGACAGTCGTCAACAATGCAAGCCCAGATAAATGTCCATCGGCTGATGATTACTAGTCAAAAATCGTAACCAGACAGAATGAGGTGAAGTAACCATACACAGACGAAGAGAGAGGAGGGAGAAGAGACAAAGGAGAGGAAGTACAATGCCCGCTCCTGCTTCGGGCACCCTCCTCTACTACCACCTCAATAATCAATAGTCTGGACGATTATGTGAAGTATCCTCAATGTGCCACGTGGCACGTCTAATCAGTCCCACATCAGCATTTGAAGCAATGTCGACATGAAGACCACCAGGTACGTATCCTCGAACTCTCCACAGTTCTGATCTCCTCCTGAAGTGACGACGAAACAAAACAGCAATGTCGATTACATAGTCCCAGCCATAGAGCACGTGGCAGCAGCCAGGTCAGCCAATGATACACGTGGCAGCAGCCAGGTCAGCATGCCAAGAAGACAGGAGCAAGCCGGCCACCATGCCGAACTAGCAGCGCCTCGCCAAATCACAATGCCAGCGTCGCAACGTCGAGCCAGCGTCGCAGCGTTAAAATCAACGCGTGAAGTCATCATCAACGCAAGACAAAATGAATGTCAAAGCCAGGAAGTCAGCTCTTATGTAGTGTTGACGCGGGGTCTGGACCCCGGATGCTGTATTCCTCGACCGTCCAGATCTCAATGCGAATGAGGGCTCGGATTGGCCTGAAACCGAATTCCCTCTGGCCTGGATGCTGTCTGGGTACCTGTGCACAACAAGTGAGTGTATCCAACCAAGGGCCTGGGTGCGGTACCTTTGACTCTACAGTTGACTTTGACTCTTGAATTTCTTGTGTGCAGCGTTCGGTCACACAGCCACACTCGACAGACTCAGGGCTGGGCATGTCTTGGTCACACAGCCCAGTGCAGACCGACTCAGGTCTGCATTTCCTGGGGCTGCGTTCTGAGCCCCAGGCTACTTCTGAACAGGGTTACTGCATTCCTGCCGGCCCGTTCATAAGCAGCGACAATATCAAGAGCAATTTCAAGTAGTTCTCGTTTACTAAACCATTTGTCCTCAGATGGTGTTTGCGTTTTAAAACATACCTTGAACTGCTTCTGAGGTCGTCCACGTCCTCCCGTAGAAAAGTAACCATGCTCTATGATCCGGTCAACCTCGTATCCGCCATCCATGTCTGGTGGAATCATAGAGGGTCTGTGCGGAAATTCATTTCCTTTTACGTAAGGCAACAATTTGGACGCATGAAAAACAGGATATGTTTTGAGATGAGGGGGAATATCAACTCGATAAGACGGTCCCTCTGCATCTCCAATTACTTTGAAAACTTCCCAGAGTCCAAAATAAACAGGTAGCAATTTCTAATGAAAACTCTTTAGATTTTACCCAAACCAAGTCACCCTCTTTGAATGTAGACGGTAGACGGTGCTTGTTGGCTTGTTCAATCATCCGTAGTTGAGCTTTTCTTACATTATCTTTAACTTTCTGAATGTCCTCCTGAAACAAGATTGCATATTCTTGGGTCCCTGGGGGCAACCTAATAAACTGGTCCCGATTTAGTACATCTATGGGACGTTCAGGCTTCCACCCTTTGTGAAGTGCATTTGGGGTTCGTCCAGTAGAAGTGTGGACACTATTGTTATACACACTCGCAATTTTAGGTCAGTTCTCGTCCCAATCAATTTGATCGGGTCTAATATACATACGCAAAAGTTGTTGGCACAGACGATTCATCTGTTCAGTCTGGCCATTTGTTTCGGGATGCCTCCCTGACGGCATGGTCAGCCGTGTGCCATACGCTTCCATTAGCTTTTGCCGTGGCAGACTGGTGAACCTGATATCTCGATCAGACACAATGGTTTTAGGGAACCCATATTCAGTGACCCATCGCATCTGAAATTTTTAAAAAACAAGCTCAGTACGCGCTTCCGCTGGTAAGGGAACAAACATAGCGTATTTAGAGAAACGATCTACAATTACCATTACTTGACTATTACCATTGCGACTTTTACTAGACTCATGAAGTCAATTGAGATAGACTCACCTTGTTCACTTCGTATAGGTAATGGTTTGAGAAGTCCAAGAGGATTCTAGTGCGACAACTTGTTTCTCTGACATGCTAAACAGGTACGAACAGATGTTAGTACATCTTCTTTAAGTCCCTTCCATTCGAAACGTTCTTTGACTTCAACATATGTTTTCTTAAAACCAAAATGACCGCCAGAGTCGTGACATTCCCCAATCAACAAACTTTTGATCTCTTCCTTATGAGGAATACACAGTCTTTGTTCGGTTTGGTCAATCAAGAACAACAATCCATCAGTCAGTCTATAGTTGGGTAGTTGGGACGGATCTCGTACAAGGATACCTATGATTGGTTTCCAGATAGGATCAGTAGCATATCCTTGGCGAATATGGCCTTTCAGATCCATTCCCAACATCCAAGTATGAGACAATTGCACCAAAGAAATCACTTCGTCTGGACAATGCATTTGCAACCACATTAGACTTACCTTTGATCGTTTTGAATTCAAAATCGAAGGTATCAATAAACGCAGACCATCGTACCAGCTTATCAGACAGCCTAGGTTGTGTTTTTATCCACTTCATAGTAGAGTGGTCTGAATACACAGTGAAGTGCCTCCTAATAAGTAGTGCTTCCATGTGTTTAGTGCATAGACTAAGGCATATAACTCCCTTTCATAGGTGGAGTTGGCAACCTTTTCTGACGGCACTCGTGCAGACATGAACTCTATGGGCTTGTAGCCCTTGCCGTTATCTTGCTGAAGAATAACGCCAATCCCATACTGACTTGCGTCAGTGGTAACAATGAAAGGCAAAAACGGGTCAGCAATCTTAAGTACGGGGTAGTGAGTCAGTGCATATTTCAATTTCCGAAAGGAAGACTCGCAATCCTTATCCCACAACCAGATAGTTTCTTTCTTTAACAATCATAGCATTGGTGCAACAATAAGTGAGAAGTTTTTGACAAACTTCCTATAATAACTAGCTCGACCAAGGAAAGATCGCAGTTCAGTAATAGACTTAGGTTATGGCCAATCTCTAATTGCTGATATCTTTTTCTCTTCCGGCCATAGTCCTTCTTCGTTTACTATGTGTCCTAGGTATAACACTTCGAACTTAGCAAACTCAGACTTCTTCGAGTTAATCCTGAAGTTGCCCTCACGCAACTTCCCTAGCACCAGACGAAGGTGTTTCTCATGATCTTCTAGTGTCTTGCTGTATCAAGATAGACGATGACGAACTTATCTAGCCACTGACGAAAGAGTTCGTTCATAGACCTTTGAAAGGTCGCGGGGGCATTAGTCAGTCCGAAACGCATCACCACAAACTCGTAATGGCCATACCTGGTTCGGAATGCAGTCTTATGTTGATCCGCGGGTTCCACCTCAATTTGGTGGTATCCAAACTTCATATCAATCTTACTGAAAAACTTACAGCCCTGCAACTGGTCCAACAAGTCGTCAATACGTGGTAGAGGTTCGGCATTCTTAACAGTGACGGCATTCAACCCTCTATAACCAATACAGAGACGCAACTCACCTTCCTTTTGGGGCACAAATAAGACAGGGGCACCATAAGGAGAGGAGCTTGAGCGAATCTATCCTTTTTCTGTTAAGTCCTGCAATTGTTTTCTTAATTCCTCAAGTTCCCTAGGAGACATTCGATAGATAGGGCCCTTGGGAATCTTACTGCCAGGAATAATTTCAATTTGTGTGCTTGATAGCACGTTCAGTTATTCCTGTCGGTTCGGAAAATAAGTAGTAGAAGACTCTCCTGCTCTTTTTACTAAAACCATCATTACTTCTTGTTCCAATTTTTTTTTTGAAACCATTGAACGAAAGGCTGGGTAACTCGTACAACAAAAGGAGAGGCTAGAGTCTGACCCAAATTTATGAAACAGTTTGATAGGTTTCAATTCAGATTGCGCCTCTCGCAATTGCACAACCTTTTCTATTAACTTAATGTCTGGGTTGGCTTCCTCGTGCCAATCCATTCCCAGAATCAAATCAAATGGTAGGTTTTTTTTTCAATCAGGAAGGATACCTCATGCAAAATCTTCTTACCTTCTCTTGTTCGAAACGAACACTTAACACGATCAACATACTGCGAGACAGTGATCGTGCTTTTGTCAGCCAAAACAAACATGATAGGTTTAGACAGGTTTTTCACCTTCATTACGAGATGAAATTTGCGGATTGCTTTCTCGGATATGTAGGATCGCGTGGATCCTGAGTCTAACAGTGCACCTAAACGTGTACGTGCAATCTCTACATCCCCGAGTAGTAAGTCACCCTTAGACTTAGCTTTCTTAGCCCACGAGATTCATAGTGCCAGCAACTCGTTACCAAGCTCATCAAGAGAGTCGTCCAGAGAAATGGAACATAAGACAGGTTCAGGGTGTTCCAGACGATGGGCCGAAGAAGAACCATCGTCTGCCATGCGAGTCAAAGGGTTGGAAGGGTTAGTAGGCGCCCTACCTTCATCTTGGTCCAAAACCCTAAACTCGATAGGAGCAGATGTTACTCCTACTAGCTGCTCGTTTTTGGGTATCGAATATGTGGACACCGTGCAATCACTTGCCCCGCGATGCCACACTTCAAACATTGCGCGTTGTTCATTCTTTCTTGCCACAATTCCTGCGATATACCCATCTTCTCCCATGGCTTCCCGACCGCAATCCCGAGATATTCAGGAAACGAGCGTGGTTTCTTCTTCCTTCCGGGTGGTCGTGGTCCTCCCTTGTTGACCACTGCAGCAGCGACTTCCCCCTTCCCGGACTGCCACACTTCAAACATTGCGCGTTGTTCATTCTTTCTTGCCACAATTCCTGCGATATACCCATTTCCCATGGCTTCCCGACCGCAATCCCGGGATGTTCAAGAAACGAGCGTGGTCTCTTCTTCTTTTCGGGTGGTCGTGGCCCTCCCCTTTTGACCACTGCAGCAGTGACTTCCCCCTTCTCGGACTCACTGCTGCTCGTCACACCCTCGGCCTACAATGGGCGCTTCTCCACAGTGTCGTCATCAAGACTACGAGGGTGTGGTCCTGACGCTTTTGGCGCCAGAGTACCCACTTTCCTACACCTGCACCTCCTCCACCGCCATACTTTACTACAGAAGCATAAAAATTATTCACTTGTGAAGTCATTTGCTCTCTCTAGAGAGCCAGATCACGAACCTGCCTATAATTATATTTGCCAGATTTCGAGTCCCAGCCGTAGAACACGTGGCAGCAGCCACGTCAGCCAATGATGCACGTGGCAGCAGCCACATCAGCAATAGCGCATGGCAGCTGCCACGTCAGCATGCCAAGAAGACAGGAGCGAGCCGGCCACCATGCCGGACTAGCAGCGCCTCACCAAATCACAATGCCAGCGTCGCAACGTCGAGCCAGCGTCGCAGCGTCGAGCCAGCGTCGCAGCGTCGAGCCAGCGTTGAAGTCAACGCCTGAAGTCAGCATCAACACAAGACAGAATGAATGTCAAAGCCAGGAAGTCAGCTCTTATGTAGTGTTGACGCGGGGTCTGGACCCCGGATGCTGTATTCCTCAGCCACCCAGATCTCAATGCGAATGAGGGCGCAGATTGGCCTGAAACCGAATTCCCTCCGGCCTGGATGCTGTCTGGGTACCTGCGCACAACAAGTGAGTGTATCCAACCAAGGGCCTGGGTGCGGTACCTTTGACTCTACAGTTGACTTTGACTCTTGAATCTCCTGTGTGCAGCGCTCGGTCACACAGCCACACTCGACAGACTCAGGGCTGGGCATGTCTTGGTCACACAGCCCAGTGCAGACCAACTCAGGTCTGTGTTTCCTGGGGCTGAGTTCTGAGCCCCAGGCTACTTCTGAACAGGGTTACTGCAAAGGGGTGTTCATAATTTTCAGCAACTTCACCACTTGATAAATTTCAACTTTCAAGAATTTCATGATCTAGATGTATATTAAACTTGTCCTTCGGGACATCCGTTAAAATTGGAACGATACACAGAAGATTAGCATGGCCCCTGCCCAAGGATGAATCGAGAAATGGTTCAAATTAAAAAAGAAAAAAAAGAAGGGAAAAAAAAAAGATGAATATTAAAGTTAAAGATTCCAAAAACTTCAAAGTGGTGAAAATGCTGAAAAGACCTGAACCGCCTTGCTCATCTTCACCCCCTTCTTCCACTCCTACATCAACCTTCTGACACAGATTATCCTCTTCATCATGCCTGAATCTATGCCTCTTTGAAATTCCCCCTCTCCTCCCAGACTCTCTCTCTCTCTCTCTCTCTCTCTCTCTCTGTGTGTGTGTGTGTGTGTTGCCCTAGGACCAGCTCCCTACCCGCTGCCACTCTCCCTTCCACTTACCCTTTCCATCGCTCTATCATCAATCAAAGGCAAATCCAAACTTACACCGATCAGGCAAGGTACACTGGCTGTTGAAGAAAGGGTGGGAAATGGCATTCGTTCACAGGGTTGGAAGAGGAGGGGGGTGAAACATGTTCAAGAAAGTACGATGGTGTTCAGTCCTGCCCACAGTGAAAAACATTGTGTAGCTTCCACCGTCAGCATAGATGAATGTTCCCCAGATTCGAATAAAGGTTCGGGTGAATATCAGATAATGCCAAACCTGTAAACGCTGAGCCTCAGCAACATGCCGCTGTCTTTCCGCAACTTTAGATTCCTGCACACAAAAGTTGTGGCACAACATCAGAATTTGTATAGATTATTTCCACTAAATATTGTCACATATCTATCAACTAAAAGAGCGAAATTTGTGGACCAAATAATGAACATACAGTAGACAAGCACAAAGAGCACACAGAAACCATTCTTTCAATTTCTCTGGATCATTTCTTTTTTCAACTCCCCCTTAACTGTGCCTGTCACATACAAGGCTTGCCACATTGATGAAGTTGAGCGCAAGCTGCGCACATCCCCATGTGCCACAATGGCCCACTAACATGCCATGAAAAAGAGGCAGAGAAAAGGAGGAGGGGATAAACAGAGAGAAAAAAAGGGAAAGAACAGAAGGCAAAGGACGGCGAGGGAAAGTAAAGGAAAGTAAGGAGTGTGGAATGAAGATGAAAGCGAAGGAAAGGACAAGAAACAGCTCAAGAATCAGTTCGACTTTAATAATAGTGAGGACATATCATTGTAAGGATGAGGTGGTGGATGAACACATGGAAGACCTGGCTGAGCATTCTCAGTAAAACAATTGCAACGACAGCTGGCATTGAGCATGCTCACCATACTGCAATGAATTGCAGTTCTTCACTTGGCGGGCTGTACATTAGTTAGTTATGCACATAACAATACTCTCCCGACAAACGGCATGTCGATTGCAGGCCAACACGAAAGAAGAACGGGCACCACAAAAGAGCATGCATTCCCAACAAAGGTATAATGCCCATGGCCGTAAAATGGCCATATAGTGTCCGGATGTGGAGGGTGTCTGCAGTCAGGAATGGAGGGACAGTCCTCTACACACATGGATGCAGAAACCATGTCAGAGTAGCGACTGTGACAGTGCGATGGCAGCTACAGCCCAGAGAAATAGTGTTTGTAGTTTTGCGAAGGAGCAGAGTGTTGGTACATTGTCCTGCTGCAGCATGAGGATAAATATACATATTTTACAGGAAAGGAAGTCATAGGAAGGTAACATGGCCTTGTGCCCCAGCAAGACAATGTGCCACGGTCCCCACGTCCTGATTGAGAAGTGAAAATAACATTGCGAAGAGGACCTACCTCACGAGCTTGCTCCGCAATTTGAGAAGTGTCCAGCACTGCCTGCACAAGAAGGAGGAGCCAGAACAACAACAAAGCCAACACAACTACGATCAATGCCATCAGATGGTTGCATTGCTCACATAAACATGAACTGTCTCATCTCCCTGTTAACAAGATAGGCCAGCAAGCATCCACCTGCAACAGTAAGAATTTTGGGTACATGCCAGATGGTTCATTCTCACATGGGGAGTGGCAAGTGGATAAAAGTTAGCAATAAGGAGTATGCAGATTCTATAATGCACGACATGTCCTTGGCAATGGCTGTCGCTTCTGTATGTATGTTGATGTGCAGATCGGTTTCATAGCCATCACTGTTGCACCCAGTCCGCAATTTCCAGCGGGTTTGAAGGTTTCTGTGGCTTTTGGTTGTCAGGCAACAAGATTGTACTGACACAAATTGGGAACTGAATTCACATCACAGTGATCACACTCTCTGGATTTAACAAACTATAACAGCTGAGTTCTGTCTCTCTCTCTCTCTCTCTCTCTCTCTCTCTCTCTCTCTCTCTCTCTCTCTCTCTCTCTCTCTCTCTCTCTCTCTCACACACACACACACANCACACACACACACACACACACACACACACACACACACACACACACACACACACACACACAGTGTACGTTCCCAACCTCTCAAGCACTCTCCCTTTCTCAATCCCTCTCAAATGCTGTCTCGACACCAAGATTGCAGCTGGGTACATTCTTGGCATAGACCGCCAGGGGCCCATCACCAGCGCCCTGCAAGCTCGCATGATATTTCAGGACTGCCTTAATTATTTTAAGACTGATCCCGCTTTTAGAACTGTGTTAAACTATGTTCGCTTCCCTTCCCAATATCGAGCCTGAAATCATCAGAACTCTAACTCTCTCTCTCTCTCTCTCTCTCACACACACACACACACACACACACACACACACAAACACACACACACACACAGTGTACGTTCCCAACCTCTCAAGCACTCTCCCTTTCTCAATCCCTCTCAAATGTTGTCTCAACACCAAGATTGGAGCTGGGTACATTCTTGCCATAGACCACCAGGGGCCAATCACCAGCACCCTGCAAGCTCGCATCATTTTTCAGGACTGCCTTAATTATTTTAAGACTCATCCCGCTTGAACTATGTTCGCTTCCCTTCCCATTATCGAGCCTGAAATCATCAGAACTCTCTCTCTCTCTCTCTCTCTCTCTCTCTCTCTCTCTCTCTCTTTTGATGTGCGCAGTTGCGCGCGTTTGTGTGTGGAGGTGTGTGCGTTCGTGAGTGTTTGTGTTGAGCAATTCCAGTGGTGACCTTGAAAGCGTTTGTGTTGAGCAACTCCTTGCCTGCGTTTGTGAGAACCTCCGGTGGCTAACATTGAGCGACCATCTTCGAAATGAATGGTACCAGAATCGTCGAGTGACAGTCACACGGCCGTCACATTTTTTTTTGTTTTTTTGCCGTTACATTAGCCAGCACCTCTAACCGACTACCATCATGACTTTTTTGCATATGCAGTAGTGCATTTTTTTCCTTTTCAGTGGCTCCTCAGCCATGAAGTCAGACCCGATCATCAGATACGGGTCTGACACACCTTTCAAGGTTTTCACTGTCGAGCCGAGGTACCCGCCAGGTTGCTGTCGAGCTCAGGTACCCGCCGGGTTGCTCGGGTCACTTGGTTGCCTGGGCGGCCCGGTGGGTGAAGGCCAACAAAGGTCCCTCCACCGGATGAAAAAGAAAAAGAAACCTGAGTACGGACGCCACCCGGCCGGGCAGGGCCCGGGCAGGTCGCCCGGGCAAACCGGGCGGGCCAAAAAACAGCCCAGAGATATATATATATATTTTTGAGGGCGGGGTCGTGCTGTGCTCGGCGAGGGGACCCCGAATCTTCAATAAAATTTTAGTTTGGGTGTGGGGGGGGGCGGGTGGTCTGGTGTGAGGGGGGGGTTATGGGTGTTGGGGACTCTGCATGTATGTTGCCTGCTGTTTTGCTGCATGTGTGATACCGAGTATATACTAGGA
>BFEA01000385.1:260979-273939 GCA_003427395.1 Chara braunii | reverse complement strand
ATCAATCAGGAATGGATTAATCAATCAATCGATCGATCAATCAATCAATCAATCATCCAAAAAAAAAAAAGACAGAAGGACCTGCATCAAGGCTTTTTTTATATGGAATGTTCGAATTCGGCCAGGTCCGCGGGCGGAGCGGTCGTCATTTCTCGGTTCGTCAACCCAATGAGGACGTGGGTTTCGCGTGACGGTCCCTCGTGAGACCCAGTTCCCTCGTGAGACTTGCCGTGCCGGGCCCACGGGCGGAGTACCTGCCGTTTGTTTGTTTGCCCGTCGTTTGTCCCTTCAATTAATCAATCAATAAATCAATCAATCAATCGATCAATCAATCAATCAACGATCCAAAAAAAAAAAGACAAAAGGACCTGCATCAACGCTTTTTCTTATATGGAATGTTCGAATTCAGGCGGGTATGGACAATTCGTTGTATGCCGGAAAAAGAAATAAAAGAAGGGGGAAAAAAAACAAAATATGGCCAAAAAAAGGACAAAATGCAAGAAAAACGACAAGGTATGGACAGACAACAATCCTTCTCCACCCGATCAATCAGGAATGGATTAATCAATCAATCAATCGATCAATCAATCAATCAATCATCCAAAAAAAAAAAAAGACAAAAGGACCTGCATCAAGGCTTTTTTTATATGGAATGTTCGAATTCGGCCGGGTCCGCGGGCGGAGCGGCCGTCGTTTCTCGGTTCGTCAACCCAATGAGGACGTGGGTCTCGCGTGACGGTCCCTCTTGACACCCGGTTCCCTCGTGAGACTTGCCGTGCCGGGCCCACGGGCGGAGTACCTGCCGTTTGTCTGTTCGCCCGTCGTTTGTCCCTTCAATTAATCAATCAATAAATCAATCAATCAATCAATCAACGATCCAAAAAAAAAAAGGACAAAAGGACCTGCATCAAGGCTTTTTCTTATATGGAATGTTCGAATTCGGGCGGCGGTCAGAACGGCCGTCGTTTCTCGGATCGTCAATCCAATGAGGATTTCACTATAGTTTAAGAAGGAGAATATTCAGGATTTTCATAGGCTGTCCAGGAGGGTTTGGGGGATTGCATTGCTGATCATAAAGGTTAAGCATGTATGGGTTATAACGATCACGATGATATATAGATAGATAGATAGATAGATAGATAGATAGATAGATAGATAGATAGATAGAGATAGATAGAGAGAGAGAGAGAGAGAGAACGTCGAAATATTCGCTACTACACACGTGTGTGTGTGTGTGTGTGTGAGAGAGAGAGAAAAAGAGAGAGAGTCTCCTTTTTTTGTGTGAGGGGGCGCACACCACGCTTGACCTTTTGCAGTTCCGCCTACAAAAACTTGGGAACTGCCGGGGCATTCTGCAAAGTTGGCCAGTGTCCGGCGCGGGAGTGTACGGGCAGCATACCTATCAGGATAAACGAATTGGATCAACTCAGAAAAAAAAAAAAGGACATATGATCAGTATCACACGCCATATTCACTCCCAATCACAGTATATAGGCATGGGATACAATCGCCATCGCGAGCAACCATAGTCACTGACAATCACAACATATGTCGCGAAAAAAACGAAAAGATGCCAAAAAAAACGACGGGCCATGGGATACAATCACCATCGCAAGAGGCAAGAAGGGAAAGGACACACAAGAATCCTTCTCCACGTGATCAATCAATCAATCAATCAATCACCCAAAACAAAAAAAGACAAAAAACAATGACAAAACTAAAAAGTTGATTCACCATTCTCTCAGAGCACAAGAATCTATAGGGTAGACAAAAAAAAAAAAAAATAATAATAATAATAATAATAATAATAAAATCCAATCGTGGTACATGTGCCAATCAGTACAAAAAAAAGAAATGCAAAAAAAGTAAAGAGAAAATCATAGTATATATCTCGAAAAATAGGAAAAAATGGCAAAAAAACGACGGGCCACGAGATACAATCACCATTGCAATGTTAGACTTTCAATGATACTGTTCTCGCACTTGCATGTACAGAGAGAGACAGAGAGAGAGAGGGAGAGAGAGAGAGAGAGAGAGTGTATGAGCGTTCACATCTATGCGTGTGTGTGTGTGTGAGAGAGAGAGAGAGAGAGAGAGAGAGAAAGAGAGAGAGGGAGAGAGCCGGGCGGGGGTTCTTCCATCGCTGGGAAAGAGAGAGAGAGTCTGCATATGTGTACGTGTGTGTGTGTGTGTGCGTGTGAAAGAAACAACATTCTGCATCGATCTCCTCCGTCTCCTCCCCCCTCCCCGCCCCCTTCCGGCCGCAGTGTCGCTGCGGCGGGTCCACTTGTTTCATTAAAAGATAGAGAGAACTTATATCCCCTCCCATCAGATCCTCAAAGAAGCAAACAGTGAAGCCAGGTTAAGAGGTTGACCCCAACTGACATTTCCAGCTGGACCAGAACGACCCACTCTTGCCACCCTTGGGCTCTAAACCATGGCTACGATCCGGACGTCCGGACCACCGTCCAGACGGTCTGGATTCAGTCCGGACTCCAGACGTCCGGTCTGGAAGGTCCGGATCTGCCAAATTTCGGGGAGGAAAAAAAAAAAAAAAAAAACGGTCCAGGACCTTTCCCCATTGAGGAGCCAAGCCCCCAAAATTGTTTCGGTTGTTTTCCAGACCCGTTCATGCTTTTTTGGGGGGTCCGGACGTGCTCTCTCTCTATAATAATTTATTAGACACCCCAAATTTTAAGTTTTTATTAGTTTTTGAAGACTTTTTTTTTAAGTTTTTTTATAGTTTTTGACTTTTAACTCAAGTTCGGTTAGGAATTCTGACATGACTCTGAGGCAAAAGTGGTTTGCATTGTTATTCTGCATACCATACTTTTTTTTCAGATTGTTTTTTTTTTTTAATGGTCTGCAGTGTTGCACACCCCGACCGTCAGCAACCCTTGACTGCTTGGCTGCCGACCCGCCGACCGGTCGGCACCTACTGGTCGGGGGTCCAGAACCCCTAATAACCCCATGAACACCCCCATACCATCCCCAAATACCCCCATACACTCCCCCAACACCCACAAACCGCCCCCCAACACCCTCATTCCCCCCCCGCAGTACCCCCTATACCCCCTATATCCTCCTATACACCCCTTTCCCAACCCCCCCATCCCCAAAAATTTCTCAGCGGATTGTACTCTGCAAGCGCAGTACAGCTTCCAACTCAGATCTGAAAACAAAATAGTGGATGGTTGTTTTCTGACTGGTCGGCAGACCGCCAACCGGTCGGACCTACTGGTCGGCTGCAATACGGTCGGCGGTCGGGGTCGGCGGTCGGCAGGGGTGCAACCATGATGGTGCAGACATTTCCGGACCTGCTTACCGGTCCAGACTGTCTGGAAGCATGCATGTCCGGAGGTCCGGATGTGTCTGGAAGTCCAGACGTCTGGACCCGACTGGACACGTGTCCGGTCCCCGGACATGCGCTGTCCGGGTCCGGGTCCGGGTCCGGCGTAGCCATGCTTTAAACAGTAAACACCATTCAAGCAACTTAGAAAAGATTGGAAAGCCTTGCCAGAGAAGATGATAACCCTGTATATTTCGTCCAATCGTTTTCATTTCAAGAAGCAAAACGCGCGCGGTGTTTAAATTCTGTGGGGGACCAGTTCTTAAGCCGAAGTGAAAAGAACCCTAAGAAAGGGAGTGAAATAAAAAACCTGAAACCCGATGCAAGCAATCAGTCGAAGGCTGAAAGATGCATTAGCAACCAATGCATGATGGATCTGCAAAGGTTAGTGGCGTACCTTTTGCATAATGGGTCAGCGAGTAAATTGACACAGCAAGCTTAAGCCCTTAGGTATAGGCATAATGAAATTGTCTATATATGGAATGGATTTAGTTCAAGCGTGGTCGGTATACAATATTGCATTTCCGTCTGTCTTGAATAAGAGGAGAGGGGACAGCATAGGGAGGGTGGCTCAGTTTTCCTTTTCCCTTCTTCGTATTGTTAGTTAATAGTTTTCCCTTCGCAAAGTTGGAAGGGATGTAGTTGGAGGTGTAGCTACTGTGCGCACAAAACCATGGCAGATGGCCGCTATCCCTCCTCACACCCAATTGGATCCTGCAGGTTCTCTCTCTTTTTGTCTTTTCTGCATGCCCGTTCACTCACAACTCTCCTTCGCAGTCCTCACTTGCTTTTTGCAATTTTCAGTTGTCAATAGGCAGAAATTTGAACAATCAGTATGTCCAATCCAGTTTTCCTGATGCTCGATGGTGCCTACCACTGGACGCAATTGCACGGGCCTACTCCTGGTAGTGCAATGGATTGCATTGTTAAAAGGCAAGGACTTCGTAAACTATTTTTGCCTTACACGAATGCACCTACCCTATATCCATGAAATTCATTCAACTTTTTTTCGATAAAGGACATGAGAGCTAAAAATTGCCAAAGTTGGGACACTCATAATTTTATGCGATGGTCCCCATGGGATGCTGAGCCCAGTAGGCTGAACCTGACCACAAGCAGGACCCTGCGCACTGCTGGTTTAAGGATTGTTTACCCCTTGATTAACAAACACATGCAATCCACCATCCGACCATCTCCAAAAGGAATCGAGCTCCAACAGCACATAAGAGAGCAAGCACCTAAACATGTGTCAAAGAAAAGATAGATTCTATCATTCTACAATCAGAGAAGAAACCATTCACATAAAAACCCAAAACATAAAAGTTTGTCCCTTCTAAGGATTATTTACCCCTTTGATTGACAAACTCATGCAATCCACCATTCCACAAACTCGAAAAGGAATTGAGCTCCAACAACAAATAACATAGCAAGCACCTAAACATGTGCCAAAGAAAAGATAGATTCTACAATCAGAGAAGAAACCATTCACATAAAAACCCGAAACATAAAAAGGTTTGTTCCTCTTGAACAAAAAAAAACACTCGACGCATAGCTCATTGTCAGGCTAGCAAGGATATGTATATGTTACTCTACAAAGGAACTCACTCCACATATAGTCCGTTGTCAGGTTAGCGTGGCGATATCTGATATTTTTGCGCTAAGCCTCTCCTCTACCACCACCAATCACCTGTCCTCTTCCATGTGCCGTTCATCACTGGTTTCGGTCGAAGTCTACTTTGAGGCCTAGACATACCGACCCCCTAAACGAACGGCACATGGAAGTCTGGTAGGCTTAGTGGGCGGGGGGGGCCAGAGGTGCTTGTAGTCACCTAAGCCTGCGTGAGCTTGTACAGCAGGTTCTGATATACTTATTGATAGGTTGTAGTATCGCCAATCAGTGTGTTTAGGCCAGGCCCCGATTTTGCGGTTCCACAGATCAGGTAGGTCTTTGTGCCTTATCTCGGTGTAATTGGCTCCAGGTTAGATAGGCACTTATACTTCCCATATAAGGTTTGAGGTCACCTCCCAGCACAAATCCAGATTGCATGGCGGCACATCCATACCAGTTGCAATGGATAGTACAATAACAGGTTTCAGGCCCTGATCGTGCGGCAGCAACGTGATTACCGAGCTTCATTGTCTGCTGTTTTAGTCCACCCGCACTTCACAGGGACAGGATTATGCATTGACCTGCAAAATCACAGACTGAGAACTCTGCTGTTTTCTGACTTTTGCCGCTGCACTGAGTGACTTACTGAGATTCCCGTATTCTGCTGAGGTTTCTAAGTATGTGTGTGTCCATGATTGCTGAGTTTCCGTGTGTTTGCCTGACTGCATGATTGTTTGGGTGCGTGTGACCCGCCAGGGTACTTGTGTGCTGAGAAGGCCCACAGGGCCTGGTACCTATGGCCGTGCTTTTGAGGGCGCGCATCAGATTTAGAAGTACGCTTGGCCGAGCAAAGCGACAGCGCCGCCCGGTAGCGCAACGCAGCGCTAATCTGCACTAGCGCCCTGCACCCGATTCCCGCCAGTCCATTATTGAGCGTGAATGCGCCCGTCACGTTCGAATTTCGAACGTGGGCGGTTCAATACGGCCGCCATCGACGATGCATGCAAGCCAGCTCGAGTACCGAACAGGAGCAACACCACCTACACCATAGTTGAGATCGAAGCCGCCTGCAAGCCAGTTCACGCCTCAAGCGTGAGCACCACCACCAGTACCCATCGCCAGGGAAGAAGATCGGGAGCCAGCTCGCATCTCAAGCTGGTCAGCCGCCCTCGTCACGAAACCATTCACCTCAGACGAAGGAGGATTATCCCAGCCGCCATATCCGACATCAAGGCCGCCCGCCAGCCAAGTCGCGCCTTAAGCGTGAGCACCGCCACCAGTCACCATCACCAGGGAGGAAGATCGAGAGCAAGCTCGCATCTTAAGCTGCCCAGCTGCCCTCGCCACTGAAGCAGTCCACTTCGAACGAAGGCGAATCAGCCCAGCCCAGCCGCCACAGCCGACATCGAAGCCGCCCGCAAGCCAACTCACGCCTTAAGTGGGAGCACCATCGTCTCCGGAAGCCGCCGACGGACAGCACCCAAGTGAAGTGCAAACCATCACAAGCTACCACCGCACATACTAACCCCTACTTCTCTATCTCCTCAGCCCTCAACTTCCCTCCCCGCTTTATCCCACTCCAGCCCTAAATCGATCCCTCCAAATCCACCCCGCTACTACACACAATCCCTCACGATCGAAAGACCCTCTCCCCCACCCACCTGTCACATGAAATCTCACGCCAAACACAACTAACAGCATCTCCGATACAACCCCTCCCTACATCGAGATAAGCCGCGCGCCCCCCCCCCCCCCTCTCCTCTCCTTTAACCCCCTCCAGTCCCATAGCGATAACTTCACAATCCGGACAACCCCGTCTCACCCACACGGAGATAGCTCCCACCAAACCTGCCAATCACCCGATCCCAACACCGATCCCAACACCGATCCCAACACCGACCCCACCCCACCACACCCCGTAACCCACCCCGCCTAACTAGACACATAGCGGCACGACTCATTCACTGTCCTCAGCCTGCCTAGCGCCGCGTAGGCACCCCCACGTCGACACCCCCCCTCAACACCCTTCCCTGCCCCCCCGCCCAATCCGGGTCGGACAGAATCCCGACCACTCCACGTAGACTGCATGCAAGCTGCACGCAGGCAGCAGCATCCCCAGTAGTGGCTCTGGTAATGTACACCCCATCAAACCTACGAATCGAGCTCCAAAAAGAAAAAATTACACACCCATCAAACCTACGAATCGAGCTCCAAAAAGAAAAATTCACAAACCCATCAAACCTACAAATCGAGCCCCAATATCCCCCCCCGCCACCAAATTTCACCAACCTAACCCGATTCCTACGCAGGGCATACCCGTATATGCCCAGGCAGACGGCCCAATTTCCACGTAGGCAAGCTGCGAATAGCAGCGTCTGACTTAACTTGAAAAAAAAAATAAAAAAAAATAAAAAAACAAACGGACGAAACACTAATACATCGCAAATAGAGCAAAACCAATCATTAAGAAAAAAGAAACCGAACAACAGCAAGCATGGCCCAAAACTACCAACACCGCTACAGCATGGTAGCAGCAACAAAAACAGCCACCTCAAAGGACCCATCCCAAATCGCATCCAACGTGGATCATGAGACACTTCGTTTCCTGTTGGAAGCCCCAAAAATTAAAGGAGAGAAAGTCACAATCAAGGTCAGAAACGTTAAGGACAATACCGATGAGGAAGTGACTGCTTTGGCGTACCCAAAAGACAAGATCGCCGACACCAACGCGACATACGAGAAGCACGCACTCATCTTCTCCTTCTCCAACGCCAGTGCAAGACTCTCCCCCATCGACAAAAGGAAATGGATGATGAAAACCATCCAGGAACACGAGAACATCAAAACAGAAGTTGACAAGTTCTCCCTGCTAGGCCTGGGTAGAACCATGATAATCGTGGTCTTTAAAGATGCAGACCAAGCAACGTTCGTGTTGGAGAAATGTGAAACCTTGAACTGCAATGGATCTGTCTGCACCCTGTCACGCTGGAAACCGGAGACAGCCCAGCGAGCTAAAGTCTCACCGGCTGCCTCCTACAAACATGTGCGTTGCTGGGTAGAATTCGACAACATCAAACCCAGAGGCCATCCCCTGATTAAGGACCGGTTGGAAGTCGAATACCCGGCAAACAAAGTGATAAAGTGGGTCCTCCCCACGCCCGACTACCTGGCCCCCCACTGCGATTCAGTAACAGCAATCCTGGAGGTACTGACCGACGACCCCCCCCGTTGTTCCCAGAGGAGTGGCAATGTCTCATTGGGGACAAAGTCACGTCAGTAACAGCGTCTACCAAAGCATCGCCAATCTGCTTCAGGTGCAGAGAAAGAGGTCACCTGGGAACAGATCCCAAATGCCCATGCTCCCCTGAACAGGAAAAACTGAGACAGAACATGCTCGTCGAAGTTGAAGAGGCCAAAGGTATCTGGTTCGTCAATGATCCAGACCACGACGGCTGGGACTTCGACGACAATATCCCAGAGCCCAAGTGGATATGGACATACACGAACACAACTCCGACAATCAAACAGCCAGACATCTTTCCACCGTCAGACAGCAAAAGGCACCATGTGGGAGCAAAGAAGACATCAGGAATCCCAGGGAAAATCTACTCAGACCCGGTGGTGGACTCCCGGGCGATCAAAGAAGAGAAGAAACACAAAGACTTGCTGTGGGATCTCGATTCAATCAGACAGCAGACTGCAGACGCCCTCGCCAAGCGAGAGGATGACAACGACATCCCGGACACAGCCAAACAGATCATCGAGGAACACACAATTCAGACCGACCCTCCCTCAAGAGACAGGCCTACCCACAAAAGGAGAACACCGAGACACCGAGTGGGAAAAAAATAAGAAAGAACAGCTCAACCGAAACGGGAACCAACCCCGATGACACACAGAGCACACAGGCAGCGCCGAATGATTGGGACCCCAGCCCAACAACAGATCAGGACTGTACTCACAAAGGAATGGACATATCTCTCTCCAAGAGCGACAGAGTAGGCAAACCAAAAGAACAGGGAGACTCCCCCATCGCCTGGCTGCAGAAATATCTGGAAAGAGCCAAAAACGAGAGGGAGAAACAATTCGACATCAGAATGGCATGCATGAAGCATCAGGAGAAGACAGGCCGGAGCAGCAAAGGCCCGGTAGCAGGCATCCACACATCCACGAACACCTACGACATCCTGAGAGAACAGAGTGAGTTGTCAGAATCCAGCGCCTTCAGATATCATGAGAAAAAGAGGGAAAGAGACAACTCGAGCTCGGAGTCCGGTTCCAGTGAAGAAACTCAGGTCCACAAGGACCCAATCAGAGACATGGTACCAAAGAAGTGGAAGCCCAGGGTCAAGAGACCCAGAAAGTCCACAACAGAGACAATAGGAAATGGCAACGAGCAGCAATCCCTCAAACAGGAGATCGCCATCGTCACTGCTCAGACAAAGTTCCTGTTTGATCAGAACGCGAAATACCTAAAAAGCCACAGAAAAGAGTACTGCACCATCCAAAACGTGGCAGACAACAAGGCACCCCATGGCACTGAGAAAGCTACCTCAGATCGCAAAACGATCAAGCCGGTGAGACCCTTGGTCCCTATCCGGTACAGAAAAAAGTTTGGGGAGTGGCAGGTAGCCACAGACGTATCCTTCGCCTTCCCGACCGCGGGTGACCATTGAACACTGGCAAGAACAATCAGGGAAGGCATATCTGAAGACTCCCCCCTAGGTGTCTACGGAATCCCCGCCCCCCTCTGGGAAGACTCAGACGAGATCGACCAGGAACTCTAGATCTTTTGAACCATTCCTTGTAAAATTAGAAAAAAAAGACATGCTGCACGAGGGGCTGGTGTGAAGAGCATTCAACACTGTGACCGCCTTGCAATACAGCACACTCGCAGGCAAGATGTGCCCGGCGGAGGTCAGGGCCGATTCCCTGGCCACTATCATCAGATCCCACATCCTATCCACGGAACGCTCCCTACAAGACGAAGCTGAACCGCTGTACCTGGAACGGGAGGATGAGGATAGGCACATGAGGGAGTACGGCAACGACAACGGGCTGAACGACAAGATATCCCCGGGCTGTGACGAGACCGGTACCACCCCAGCACCCGAGGGCAGCATGGGAGGATACAGCCTGGGATCCACCGTAGAGAGAAGGGCAAACGACGGCATTAGACGGACCCAAGGAATTGGAGCTGATACTGAAGGGACCACGACAACGGCTGATTAGAGGCCCCTAACGGTCTCAGCCGAAGTATGCAATGGCTAATGGCACATGCAGCCCTGCAAGTCAACCAATGGTTACACGAGAGAAGGAAACATTCTGATCCTGATAGCTCGGCATGCTGCTCAATGTGCAGCAACGACTCACCCGAAGACATCCCCCACTGCCTCCTCTTCTGCCCTGAAGCAATCTGGATATGGAAGAAGATCCGCGAGCTATGGTCGCTCCTGTTCGCTGCCCTCCCCCCAAACATCACCCCTATCTCTATCCTACTTCTAACTAACATCCCCAGCAACATCACAGGCAGCAAGGAAGCATGGTTCACCCTACTCAGGAAGCTGGCACTGTGGGTGATATGGAAACGCAGATGCACTCAGACAATCGAGGGAACAGAGGTGGCAAGAGAAGAAACGTGGTCACTACTGCTGAGCATGGCAGAGACGGAAATCAGGAGCATATGGCGGAGAATAGCAAACTCTACGAGACACAGACCAGAAAGACGAGCAACCAAGAAACGGACTTTCATAAGGAACTGGCTGCTAAAAGGCAAGGTGGCAACGATAGTAGACAATAGACTTTCATAAGGAACTGGCTGCTAAAACGCAAGGTGGCAACAATACATGCAACGATAGTAGACAATAGACTTTCATAAGGAACTGAGATGGAAGAAATGGCACCATGCAAAAGCATGAAGACCACGAGGATACATGCCGGGACACCAGGCAGAAGGTTCTGAATGGTGATCAACAAAAAGAGGACCGGACACACAGGGAAAGACAAGGACAAGCAACAGAACGCAGAGCGGACCCCCCCACTGTTCTCGTATTACAGGGACTCATTCGACAGGCTATAAATAGAAGCCAGAGAGGAACAAATGGTCAGGGCGAGCTGACAGTCAATCCTCCTTAGAAGGAGCAATCAATGCTGATCAGGGGTCCTTAGGCCAGACGGAAGGAAGCGTTGAGTGGGTAATATGATGTAACCTATGTTGGGCCGTCGCCCCGCCGGGCATGCCCGGCCAGGCACGCCCTGGCCAGTTGGGCAGAGGGGGGGTCGCCCAGCAAAACCAGACGGGTCAAAAAAGAGGCAAGGATCCCAAAAAAAAAAAAAAAAACTTCAGGCCAGGACTGGGCTTGGCCCAAGCAGTCAGAATCCGGTCTTAACTTTGCTTTTGGTGATGGGTCATCCAGAGGGGGTTGGGGGGTATAAACAGTGACTAAAGGGCTTAAAAGGGCACATTTGGAGTCTTTTGGGACTCATGTTTTCCCATTGTTTTCTTATCTTGAAATTAACAAGGAATTTTGAGGTGGCCCTCAGCCAAAAAGTCGTTTGTATTGCAATTTTACACGACATATTTTTTTTTTTTTTTTTTTTTTTTAAATATTATGCGCTGGGATCGCCCGGGACCCTGCCCGGGCCCTGCCCAGTCCGGGGTACCCGGGCGACCTTCCCCCAGCCGGGCCGCCCGGGGACTAACACAGGATGTAACCCGTTTTTGACTTGCCGGGGGGATAGGAACAGGACTGACGCTCCCCAGAATGGATATGGAGCCAGGACCATAAGGACCTGTTTAATAAAAGAAAAAAGAAAAAAAAGAAGTACACTTGGCCCATGAGGGTTGGAAAACACTCAAGTAGCGGGCAAGTAGGCAGATGACGACAAAAAAATAGTACCTTTAGGGGCGGAAGTGAATTTAGAGTCAGGTAGGCTCTGAAGGGAAGGTACCGGTCCAATTAGCCTGAGTCTGGAGCCTGCAGGAGGGATATCAGACTGCAATAATGTTTCCCTCCGAAACATTGGAGGTACCACTCACTTGGGGACGCCGTGCAGCCTGGGAGGTCACCACCCGAAGAGGCCGTAGACTGGTCACAGTGTGGAGTTTGGTCGTCACGCTGGCGGAGCGAGTGCTCAGTTGAGGAGCGTTGGGGAGGAATAAGGCGGTCTTGGCCCTCAACCTTGGCTGTGCTGGAGACGACCAAAGAGGAAACTCTGGGGAGCAGGAGGAGGAAGACGATGAGCAAGGACGAGAGTGGCGGGGGTGCTTACCTGGCTATGGTGTTCTGCATCTTCATCTTCTTGGTTGGCGCCGCACCTGGATGGTCCCAGCGGGGCTTGTCACCTACAAGGAAGGCTTCAGGGTAGTGCTAGGCTCGGCGCCCATAGTAGGAAGGACACAGTAGCTTTGCGCTGTCCTTAGAACAACGGAGCTCGACTCTGATAGTCCGCCAGAGTCACCTGTTTATGGTTGACCTCTTGAGCGGCTGGCAGTAAGGGGAGGATTCGGACATTGGTTCTGGTTCATTCTTTCATTCTTATCATTATTGTTATTGACAAGAAGTTGTGGGAGTAATTGGAGGTTGGAGATGGTGGCAAGATGAAGGCGGATTGACACTGGTCTTTGCTGGTGTTCAGCTTCTTTTTCTTCCGTCATTCTTATTTCTTCTTCTTGACTCTACTTCTCTTTAGAGGTTGGAGATGGTGGCAAGATGAAGAGGGATTGGCACTGGTCTTTGCTGGAGTTCTTCTTTTTCTTCTTCCATTCTTATTTCTTCTTCTTCCTTTGTCTATTTTCTTCATCTTCCTCTGTCTATTAGACTCTATATTATATTTGGAGGCTGGATGTAACGGGAGTGAGGCTGAGGGTGAGCCGAGGGAGAGGAGAGAGAGAGGGAGAGAGTGAGAGCACACACACACACTCACTCACTCGACACGACGGACTCGGACTGAGGGTTGGACGCAGACACAGTGGCAAGCACAAAGTCGAAGTCTTGGATTC
>BFEA01000385.1:241691-260862 GCA_003427395.1 Chara braunii | reverse complement strand
CAAAGGCCCCGAGGGCAGAACTGAAAAATGCAGTATTTGAAAGTGGCGCCCGAATTGCAGCATGGCGCCAGTTGTCCAAAATCCTACGGTACCAAAGGAGGGGTTTGGAAAAAGGGTGCCAGGCCGAAAACGGGATGCAGCCAAAACAGCAAAAGATAGACCAGGGATCGAGCCCTTGCGAAGTCCGTAACACTGGAGATGGTGGGAAGATGAAGGGGGATTGACACTGGTCTTTGCTGGTGTTCATCTTCTTTTTCTTCTTCCATTCTTATTTCTTCTTCTTCCTTTGTATATTAAACTCTATTTCTCTTTCCAAGTTTTTTCATTTCAGTTGCAACTGACCGGCATTGCCTTTCTTCGAGTTGTTGCACTGCCAATTAGCCAAGATCGTAACAATTATCTGGATTGCTCATCACACCACCACAATACATCTTCTCTTTCTGCCTGTGTAAACATGGCTCGAGAAGCTGAGGGCACTACAGTGCACAAATTTATACCTCGCTTTCCAGGAAGGCATGATACCGAGAGAAGAGAATTTGAAATCCATATGCAATGATGGCTGCTGAAAATATGCACCCAAGGTTTCCAAGGATTCAATAACTTCGACCACAAAGTAGTAAGACAACACTAATTTCCAGCATTGCGTTGACAGCTTGATAAGAGCATGTGGGACCGAGCCATACATATCATATAAAAGACCAACACTTTCAGCTCCTGCCAGCAAGGGAGTACATTGTGCCACCAAGCCCAGACAGACCGGTTGGTGGTTGAAGGGGAACTCACCGTCCATCCCTCTCGAACGAGGCTTGCTGCTAATGCCGCATGTGACATCTCTGGCACTCGACTGCGAAAACTTGCCTCTTGGAAATCAGCCACAAGAGGTTCCTGTCCCTCCCTACGAAACACAAATAGCAAATAAAGAATCCAAAGAAAGAAACAGTGAAAACATCAATAACAAATATTCATATATACCACACAGTACTGAGCTGTTTTCCTATAGCTATGCAACGACCCAAGATTTTCATAACCAGGGGGTTTTGATGGGAGGCAAGGAGGAGGTTAACTCATCAATCAGTTGCAACCTCAAAATCTTTGCCAGGGTTCAAACCCCAGCTCCAAGAACAGGTGTGTGTTTGCGTGTGTGTGCATGCCTGCACCCGCCGTGCAAACTTTTTGCGTGGTTCACCGGCCAGTCCACCGTTCGGAGAGCACGCATCACCATGCAAAGTTCTCCACTTATGGTTTTCCGACTTCTTCGACAAAAGTCTGCCACGCAAGCACAAACTTTGTGTGGGTGGCAGCCAGTCCTCGCCATGCAACTGTTCAGACAGCACGCATCACCTTGCAACATTTTCCACTAAGGTTTTCCGGCTTCTTCGATGAACGGTGCACCTGCAGAATGATGGCTCAAGATGCAGACCTCAACCAAGGCCAACATGACCCGCTTTCAACAATTTAAACAAAACAAACAAAACAAACAAAACAAACAAAAGAACCAAAAAAATCAAAAGAATGAACCCGCTTCTCTGACACCACGATATTCATCTCCAGGTGAGGGAGATTTAGAGTGCAATATGGGATGTCTACTGTGCTCTGACAATGTCAAAAACATCTCTGACACTTCCAGCAAGCTTATATGGGCACTAAATGCGACGGCCAGCAGCCCTATGTATCGACTAAACCCAACGGCCAACAGCTTCACGAGTCCAAATTTCAAGCAAGTTCGGACGCCTAAATTGTCATTTTTTGCCGCCGATCGCACTATCAGATGATAAAAATCTAAGTTTAGCATGTGTGCAGGCACCGGCGGCTGATCAGCTTTAATGTTTTTAGAGGATCTATAGATAAAATCACATACAAAACAATGCTGTTTTTAGAACTTTGGCAAACCCCTGGTTAGGCAGAGTCTTCAAAACTTACCCAGGCTCTGAAGGTCCTTCCGGTGACCGCCATGCAAGGGATAACAACTCCGGTTGACTGCGCACTTGTGCAAGCTCTTCTTTGGCCTCTTCAGCCTCCTTTTCTATTGCCGATATTCTCTCTGAGAAAACCTGCTACCGTATCATCAATTGAGGCATACGTTTGCTCGTCAGAAAACACATACCATGCTCAATTACCTCTCGCCTGATCACGTGCTGCGCATCTGCAACTCGGCAATGGAGCCAAACCAGCACAGACACAGCCCCAACTACAAACTGTATTGAGGCAAACGAGTGGGCCCGGTTTGCAGGCTTTCAGGCAGCAAATGCTCATCAGAAAAAGCTTCAAAAAGCTTGAGAAGCCATTGGCTTCAGGATCTCCATGTCTCCATTTTCCGAAATCATTGACCTTCTAAATTCCATAGCAAGTTATTAGCAACACTCGCTGTTTTTGTCATTTTGTTTCTTAGTTTTGTCTTCGCTTCATTACGATTATACCCTTATTTCTGCCTTTCACTGTAAGGCATGGTTACAACCTGGGCATCCTGATGCCAATTGGCAGTGCTGGAGGACTCGAACAGAGGGCATACTGAGGAGGAAAGAATCAGCAAACAGGAGAGTCATTCCTTAGCAACAAATTGAGGAGGAGAATCAAGTTTATCTAGTGCAATACCCGTTGTAGGAGACACTATAGTAACTTGGTTATGGAGAGGCTTCTCTCTGCATAACGCAACAGCACAGAGGAGCATCCTGATTGCAGTAGGCATCACTGGGAAATTTTCTCTTTAGCAGCCAGGATAGGGCTGAAGTTCAGTGGCATGGAGTTGGAACATACTAGCCCAGTCCACCTTGGAGCAGTGCCACCCTCAGCTTTCACATCAAGCACAACTCTATTCAATTTTTGGTGCTCTTGTCAAACCAGCAAAAAGATAGAACTTTTCTGGTTGGTAAAGCATTTTTCAGGAAGTCCAGAGTAAGACTGAAGACCGGGTAGCTTTGAGACTTAGTGAACTGGGTACCAAATGGCAACCAGAACCAGGGTGAATTAGAGTAATGTGCAAGGTCATCATTCTTCAATCAAAAGGCGGCAAAGGACAGTTTCGAGGAGCCCATCAGCACCTCACATTTTCAGGCCAGTGAACAACACATAGAGGCCCCCAAGCCAAACACCAGGCAAGGACATTCTTGTGGAGACAGGTCGAGGCCCCCAACCCAGAACAATAACATGCAATGACCCACACAGAATCAGTCTGACATTTATGCAGTTCTAGTAGCACTGCTGATTGTTGGCTTGGTTTCCTGGGATTTCCGTGATTGTAGTGTGACTGCAGTTTGCCTGTGTGTTTCTAAGTCTCTATGTGACGGTATGAACTGTATTCTTGTGCTGTGTTTTCCGTGTCCTGGGAGAGGTAGATCAGAAATACGTAGAACTACAGGGGTAACACTGAAATTAGAAACCAGACGACTTTCAGAAAGGACAGGGCTCATAAGGACAGACGTAGAATTTGGCCAGTACCCAGTTGGGATTTTCAAGCAACTTGGGCAGGTCCAAGTGAGTCCGGTCGTCTTAAGAAGATCCGGTAGCTTCCAAAAGTGGTCATCAGCACTCAGGGCCTATGCTTAGGGAGCTTCCACATTAGGTTCAGGCCTTGCGGTTGGATTGCCGAGTGGAAAGATGCTCCCAGCAAAAGGCAGGAGCTTCCAATAGGCCCGGTGCACAAGTAGAAGAAGTAGTGCCTTGCCAAGGAAGGGCTGGAGAGGGGAAGCAAGGCCGGCACACGTCCCCAGCAGTCATGCTGGCGCTCTGCCCAGAAGGTGAGTTAGGTGGAGTTCTAGAGTTGGAGGGTGGACAGGAACACCTCCATGGCTACGGAGTAGCAGTGGGAAGGTGTAGACCTAGGCTATGGAGGTAGAAGGAGAAGTACCTCAAGCTAGGGTAATGGAAAAGGGGAGAGGAAGAGCGTAGATTTTAAAGTCGAGAAGAGGGAGCCGACATGGGAGACTTGCCTTTGGCTATTGTGATGACCCGTCCAAACATGGACTGAAACACACAGCTGATTTCTGAGTTTTGCTCATAGACTGAATGCCTTGCCGAGTTTCCGGCCTGCTACTAAGTCTGTGTGTGCACGCTTGCTGGACTGCATGTCTGTCTGAGTGATGGTTGGCTTGAGTGTGTGTGTGACCATGCCTGTCTGAGTGTTGGTTGGCTTGGGTGTGTGTGTGACCATGCCTGTCTGAGTGCTGGTTGGCATGAACATGTGTGTGGCCCGTCAGGGCACTTGCTCGTTCATTGGGCCCTCAGGGCAGGTACTTACCTGTGGCCGTGACATTGAGGGGTTGCAGCGGGGAAAAGCACTCAAGTAGCGGGTAGGCCGGTACCGCACCTGGAAGGGGTAGATGTGCAGGTACCGGRGGCCGAGCAGAAGAMGACAAAAGTGGCATTTTTAGAGGCCYAGTAGYGTAGGCTAGGTCYWGGSGGATACCAGTCTGAGTCTAGGGCCTGTACGGGCAATATCAGAGTCWGCAATGATGTTTCCCTCCAAAAAAGGAGGAGGTACCGGTTGCTTGGGAGGCCAAGCGGCCTGGAAGTCACCGCCCAAGAGGCAAAGCAGGCCGCTATATCTTCGGGCCGGGCGGAGAGTCCGGCCTCTTTTTCGGTGTGCAAGTTTGGCGACACACTAGTGGAGCGCTGGCTGTGATAGAGCAGCGCTGCTGGGGAGGAAGGAGAAGGACACGAGGGAGGAAGAAGGAAGGAAGGGGGAGGAGCGCCAGGGGTACTACTTACCTGGCTATGGTGGCAGCCATCTTCATCACCTTGGTGGGCGCTGCAGCAAGGAGTCCCCAACTGGGGAGAACCACACCAAGAAGCTTCAAGGCAGGGTTGGGCATGGCGGCCTGAGCCAAAGCAGCCATAGCTGCTTTGGGTTGTCCTTTGGGCATGTGGGCAAGGCCTAGTAGTCCGCCATAGCCTCAGCCTATGAGAGCGAAGAGTGGGGAGGCGGCCATGGCTATGGTGGATCTCAAGTGATACCTGCAGTAGAAGAGGGACTCGGACATTGATTCTGGATCAGCCATTCAACGTTGTATTATTATTTCTTGTATGAATAAGAGAAGGGGGAGATAAGGAGGAGGAGATTGTTGGGCGAAGAAGAAGAGCCTTGTCATTTGTTTATGCTGGTGTACATCATCTTCTTCTTCTTTCTTACTTCTTCTTCTTCTTCTAATCCTCTCTCTTCTCTCAAGTTCATTCATTTCTTTCTGCAATTGGGCGGCATTGTACGATCTGATGGATGTGTATCTCGAAATTGGCCAGGATCATAACACTATCGTGGACCTTCATCTCCATTTCCTTGGTTGCTGCTGCACCTAGAAGGCCCTTGTGGGGTACCAGCAAGTCTTGGACTTGGGAGTGTGGTTATGGCGCATGAGTCAGGAGAGGCACATAAGCAGTTGTGCTGTCCTTTGCACATCTGCTGGTTGCAGGGATGTTCCGCCATAGCTAGTATGCCACCAAGAGAGGACAGAGAAAAGAGTGAGGCTGAAAGGGAAGCTCTTTGACTGCTGAGAGTAAGGGGGATTTACTCGGGCATGGTTCTTGTTCACTCATTCATTTATTACTAATTGATTACTGGAAGACGAGGAGGTTGAAGAAGATTAGCTTGGGAGACAGGAGAGGGAGATGACGTTGGTTAAAACTCGTCTATTTCTTCCTCTTCTCCTAACCTCCATTCTTTTCTTTTCTTTTTTTTTTAAAGAATAGCATGCTTCATTATATATACAGCAAAAGGAGGCCAGGAATCCCTCCACATGTCAACCCGGAAGACTGGGGCCATTACCCAGATTAGGCTCATACTGGAAACGGGGTCCAGTGTCCCTTTCTCCTGTCCAGCTACATGCTGTTCCTGAACAAAGACAAAACTGGATTAACAACAGACAAATAGCAATAAACGACTCCTAACCTCCATTCTATTCCGCTCAGTCTTGCATTTCCTCGAAACGTGAGTATTGCATTATGAATGAGGTAGGATCATAACAAAGAGAACTTCTTTTAGTTGGTGGCAAGCATATTCCTGTCACTTGGTGCTTCTTCAAGTAGACATTATGAAGGAGCTATGGCAGCGACATCCACAGTTATGGCGGATGCCTGCTAGGCACCTTGGTGAAAGCCCATGAAAGGTATACTCTATCAGCAGACTTCAGAGTGGCATCAGAGATGCATAGGGCATGACTTGGGACACGAGACTCACCTCGAGCCATGGCAGCACGGAGTTCTCTGATTGTTTGATTGGTGTTAGACAGTTCTGCACATATTGCAGATTATTAGCCCATTGAACGGAATGATTTTCACTTATGTCGTTGAATATTATCGAGTATGGGACAGCATGGCAAGAGAACGGGAAGGAGTAATCACCGGTTCGTTAATGCCAAGGATGACCCTCCAACATTGATTGATTCAGTATTCATTAGGGGATGAGGTGATGAGTGAGTTTGGAAGGTGACGAGGGATAGTGGGCAGGGTGATGAAAACATGATTGTTTGTTCTCAGGCATTGCTCTTCTTCCACAGACATGTCTCCGAATATTCTCTCAAAATAACTATGTAGGCAAAACCACCTGCGGCCAAATTAAGCAAAATTTCACAACTTATTATGCAGCCAGAGTTTTACGAGACACTCAGAAACAGTAAAATATTACTTGTCAGATACGTGAGTATGAAATATTCTGCAGCGCAGCTTCAGTTGTCCTACATCAGCTTCCGCTCTTACCTTGGCTTCCGCCGCCTTGTCCGCTACTGCCTTCTCCAGCTTCAAGCGGTACTCCGTCTCCATCTGAGTCAAGTGTGTCTGATCGAAACAAAGCACCAACGAGCAATGGAGTTGGAAGCATGCAAGGACCCGATAGAAACTTGACAGAAAAAGCTCGCGATGCAATTTTGCTCGATGCCAAGGGAGTCCACCTGTTCCAACTACAATTACAAGATAAAAGACGGTCAAAGCATGGAGATAAAACAACATGGAACAGATGACATGGACATACACAAGAAAACCTTTACCATCAGGATGCACAAACAAAATCAAATGTCAGAGATGAAAGTTCCGTTAAACTCGTTGGTTAAGACGGGTGCTCGGCATATTGATCACTCCTGGTTGAGACAGTCATTTTCCAAGGTCAGGGTAGGAGGTGGAAAAACAAGGCAAGTCAGCAAATGACTCCAAGGTAAACCTAAGTCTGACACCTGACAGCAGAGGGGTCATTCAAACACCTGCCAATGCAGAGATATTTTATCGCATGACACATAGCCTAACGGCTATAGAACTGGGCAGGCCCAACCTGCGTTGCTTGTTGCTCACACAGAAGAAGTATCTTAGCAAAGTAACAAGTGGTTGCAGAAAGTGGCAGTTTCTGAAAAAGAAAGTCGGTTATGCGGCCCTGCAGTTTGCCCTGTGGTTCATAAAGGTTCGCCCCAGATCCCATGTTCGCTTGCGTTTCACAAAATGCTGCTCACTCCCTTGACTCTTCATAACAACCAACATACACGGGAATGGTGGGCCCTTTTTAACAATCCCATACTAGATAGCCACACGGAGGGAACATCGGCAACAGGCCACCAATTTCTACCAAAAAAAAAAGACAGAACTGATATTGATGGACTTGAGAACATGGTTATATTTAAGGGAGGGAGAGTGTCAGGCGAGGAGGGGGAGGGCGTTAAAGAACTTAACCCAACATTACACGACCCAAACTGACGACACCCATGAAAGGGAAGGAGGGGAGGAGAGGAGAGCGAGCCCATTCCATATTGGGGGCAAAAAGACGAGAATCAATCGGTTGATAAACTGATATGGAATGTAATGAACAGTAACTGGGGCATAGACCATTGTAGAGGCAGAATGGAACATGGCACTCACACCTTAATACATAGTAGTATGATAGTACATAGCACATGTTACAAAAATCCATCTGATCCAATCCATATGATATAATACTACGAAAAGCAGCACACCATATTAAAAAATCCATGTGATCTAATCCACATGATATGGATATCATACTACAAACTTGATACAAAGCAGCACATGGTACAACACAATCCATGTCATCTAATCCATACTACGAACGTAGTACAAAGCATTACACAGCACAAAATCCATGTGATCCACTCCATATGATATGGACCTCATACTCCGAACTTAGTACAAAGCAGCACATGGAAGAACAGCATCCATGTAATCCAATCCATATGATATGATTATAATACTACGAACTTTTAGGAGGGCAAAGGAGTCAGATGCTATTGTGTCACAAGCAAGGGGGGCAAAGGAGTCAGATGCTATCGTGTCGCAAGCAGAGCCGTGGTGGGGAACAGAACACAAAGACATGGAAAAATCACTCACGTATCGGAAAAACTTCAAAAAATGGAGAAAATGAGGCATCTTTTAGGAGGCATCAAGCAAAACCCTCTAGATTGCAAATAAAATATTATGAACTTAGTACAGAGCATGTTCAACATAGGCCTCATATAGAACGCACAGCGGGAACTGATCACTGTGCTGCCCGCAAAGCTGTGGTGGGAACAGCTTGCTTTATGAGAAGAAGAGATCCTGTGAGAAATGGCTCATGAGGCTACCAAGTAGTATCCTTCGTTCAGGCATATCCACCAAAAGGAGACTAGTACTCTTCATTCAACCAAACAGAACACAAAGAGGTGGAAAATCATCACATATTGGAGAAAATGTGCCCTCGTTTTAGCAGGCATTACGGGCGAACAGCTACATCGCACACACCCGATGGAACGACATGAACATTGTTTCAGACCATACAAGACAACCCAGACATCCAAAATAATAGAGCTTTTGGGGGAAAAAAAAACAGGAGACGAAGAATACAAGAACACTATTACCGACATCCAGCATTGAGGTAGCCTAAGATTAACTCATTGAAGAGCAGAATGCCTCATCACACAGTGCTGACAGTCCTCAAAGCTTTGAAAGTGATTCCGCCCTCGGTGATTGTGGTCAGCTCACAGGGTGACACCTGTAGAAGTCCACCTTCAATGCCGCACTTCTTCAGCAGGAAACAGCATGGATAACAGCTTCAGGGGTGACAAACGGATCACTACATGCACTAAAATACGCGACCAGAATATGATACTCATCATCACTTCTGCATGTGGGAATGGTAGCAGAAGACAGATTACAAGTACCCACCAAAGGATAGCAATGGGGACGGCGCAGACATGCAGGCAAAAAGACGGACGACGGATGCACTGCATGAAAACAAGAGCGGCCTGAGAATCAGAAGGCGGTTACATGGAGGATTGCCGAAAACGGGCAAACTGTGCACCTGCAAGACATTGGCTGCTGTAGAGGCAATGCAGTGGACAGCACAGACAGCAGGCACTGCAGTGGACAGCACAGACAGCAGGCACTGCAGTCGACAGCACAGACCCAGGTCCACACAGTTTCTCATAGATCACCTCTAGATGGCAGACAAATTGTTACAGAGTGAGCGTAAGCATCTACAAGAGTCACAATGTCCATGATGCAGAGGGCCATCAGGAGGGTCAGGTGTTGAGAGTGTAAGCTCATCAGCACATCCACATGTAGTTCAGATGAAAGAGTGCATGAAGCAACTCCCAAAATTAGTATTTTCCCTCCGCAGAATCAGAAAAATTCAGAGCTTTTGCTTTGATAAAGACAAAATGATATCTGGTCTGAGCTTCCATGGAAGCAGGCTGATTTACAATCAGTTGGCAGATCTGATCATCGCAATCAATTATACATGCAGTCCAAGAACATCATTCAAACAAAACAAGAGCATCGGTTTTTTGGACGCCACATTTGAAGACTGTCAAAGTATTTCTACTCTGCATAGCCAGAATCTGTGAAGCGAGCAATGTTGACCACTTGCGATGTTAAGTGTTAACTAACTTAACTTCCTTCGACAAACAGGAAAATATTAAAACATACGCAGAAATAGTGGCACCGGCAAAGAACACTGGGTGATCAGAAGGGCAAACAACAACTCAAGGCCTGACACCAAAGCCTCCACAATGTCAGAAGGGCAGCAGAGGGATTTTCACACGACCCCAGAGCAGAAGTGACAGCAGAGAAAAAGACTCCGAGGGGGCATGTCGCATTTGTTTGTCAGTGGGCATGCATAGATACACACTCGTAGTGAAATGCATTGCAGAGATTGCTCCATGCACAGATGCACACTCGTTGAGAAATGAATTGCGGAGACTGCCTGCATGGGCGATCAGCCTGCTTTTGCGAGCCATTACATGCCTGCTAGGAGTCACGTGAGATGGCGAGGTGCGGATAGAGAACCAACACATCCCAATTTCTGAGATCATCATTATGTCACAGCTCTGCGCAAGAAAGTTGTGTGCTGCAGCATTGCATAGAGATCAATCTACATCGACCCATCCTTTAAGATCATGGCAAGCATGACGAATTCTGAGATCATCGTAATGTCAGTTCTGCACTGCAGGATCACATAGAGATCAATCTTAAGCAACCTATGGGTGAAGGGCATAGCGAGCATAATGTCAGGCACACCGAATCAACGTCCGATTCTTCAATAGCAATTCACGGCAAAGGACACATCTCTGCATTTTTTAGCAGATAACACCATCGCTGCACATCCTGCCTGCCAAACTGCAAGAAGAGAATCACACACACACACACACACACACACACACACACACACACAGAGCCAAACCGCAAATGATGGCCTGTCAGAACATGAGCATTGCAGGACCACTTTGTTATCACAAGAGTTCCGACTTAGCAAGATTTTTGGTAAACTCTTTGTCAGGCAATGCAACCCAAATGTCATCAGTAAGGCAACTAAGCAAACAGATTATTGACATCGGGAAAAAAGGTCATGTTTATGTCAGAGTCGAAACAGAATCCTGTCCTGGTTTCTGAAGGGCTCATTTCAAATGTCCCTGGATGAGAAGACAACCATTGCAATTTGACACACCATTTCATCCAGAATTCTCCAACTTTGCCTTGTTTCGCTGCGGCCAGAGGCAGAGCACAGGGGAAAGCTGCAGCTACCTCTGGGGTCAAAGTCCGGATGCCAGCATCAGAGTCCCAAGCACACTGCATATCGCATGATTTTGCAATGACCACCCGTGTGAGATGAACACATTTTTTACTCACTGGTCATAGCCTAATAACGTCTCTTTCCACACCCCTAGCCCCCCGCGCCCCCCTCTCTCCCAGATATGGTGCCACTCCTCCATGCTCTCCCAGCCATTGTGGCAGCCCTCATCCTCCATGGCAATGACTGCCACTGAAGGAAGTGGTTGCTGCTCTCCATCTCATAGCCAATCCAAAGTGGGTCCCCAGAATTTTGAGGGGTGTTTCAATATATTGTCACATAGCTATGAGCTAAAAGAGCGCACGTTGCGAAAGAAAGGATAAAAAAAAGAACAAAAAACAAGGACACATTGTGACGGGGCTGAGGCAGAGCAGCGAGGCTGGGAGAGAGGGAGAGTGAGAGTACACACACAAGCTCACTCAACACGACTCGACGGATGCAGACACAAAAGTGGCAAAGTCGCAAAGTCGCAATCTTGCGTTCCGAACACAATGTCGTAGCATGTCACACTGAAGCACAATTACTGAGGCCGAAAACTGAATTCCCGAACTCAGCTTGAGTCCGGTCTTAAGTAGCGGACTCAAGTTGAGTCTCAAGGGCAGAAGTGCAATTTGCCTCAGGGCTGAACTGAAAACCGAAGGTCTGAGCCTGGGCGCCAGAATGCAGGATGGCGTCAAGTATCGAAATCCGAAAGTGCCAGAAGAGGGATTTGAGAACGGGCGCCAACTGCAGAGGGCGCCAACAGTCAGGAACCGGATATCAGAGACTCAAAAATAAAATAGCCGCCTGGCGGGTTAGCGGACCAGGGATCGAGCCCTGGCTGAGTCCGTAACACACATTGAAACCATTCAATTTCTCATTCTCCTTTCAACTCCCCCTACACTGTGCCTCTCACTTACAAGGCTCGCCATGTTGATGAAGTTGAGCACGAGCTGCCCCCATCACCATGTGCCATAACAGCCCACTTGTACGCTGTGAGAAAGAGGCAGAGCGAAGGAGGGGATAAACAAAGGGAAGACAGATGGAGAGAAGACACAAAGAATGATGAAGGGAAAGTAAGGGAGAGTACGGAGTGTGGAGTGAAGATGAAGGAAAAAGAGGATAAGAAAAGGCTCAAGAATGAGTCTGTCCTTGACGACAGAGAAAACATACACTGTAAGGATGAGGTGGATGAACACATGGAAGACCTAGCTCAACATTCTCAGTACAACAACTGCCACGACGGCTGGCATTGATCATGCCCACCATACACCCCGACAAATGGCATGTCGATTGCAGGCCAAAATGAAGGAAGAACGGTCACCACAAAAGACCATGCATTCAGTATAGCACCCATGGCCGCAAAATGGACAGTGTGTCCGGATGCGAAGGGTGCCTGCAGTCAGGAACGGAGGGACAGTCCTCTGCACACATGGATGCAGAAACCATGTCATTGTAGTGAATTTGCCAGAGACGGTGACGGCTACAGCCGAGTGAAACAGTGTTTGTAGCCGTGCAAAGGAGAAGGTTGCAGAGTGTTGGTACATTGTCTTGCTGCAGCACGGGGCCAGAGGAATGATCTTCGACATAAAAGAGATTGTGGATGGTTTGTTGTGGCAAGAACACAGCGTCATTATGTAAGAATCAGTGACATCAGTCATTGCATGGACCATGGTGCCGTTGTCCCACAGCTCCCAGTGGTCAGAGGCATGTACAATGGCCATGTAATGGCCATGTCCATGCACAATGCAGGCAGAGATGTGGGATGGAGGATTTAACCACTCACCTGTTCGAGCATTGCGTAGTTCAAGTTGACAGTCCTTCATTGCTACTTGCAGGACAGCGATGGTAAAGCCTCCGTCCCTAGTAAAATTGCAATCCTCTGGCTGTAGTTGCGGAAGATCAGCATCAAGCTGAAGGTGAAGAACGTGAAGGCAGATATTAGTTGCCGTCAGGCCACAGAGATTGGTGAGGTTCTCAGGCTGGTGTATTGGCCGCTGGCTAACAATTTGCAGATCACCCAGATGATGTTGCAAGCCCAAACTGTATTGGGTTGTTTGCTGGTCAGTCATTTGCAGATCACCCATGAGGTCAGTCCTAAATGGCTAGACCAGCTGAATGCTTAAGATGCATGGTCAATGTAGGGCTTCGGTTTCATCGTCGCAGGCCAGCTTGAGGCTGGAGACTTCTGGATGAAATGCTGGGTCAAAATTGGAATGGTTGTCTTCTCATCCAGAAACATTTGAAATGAGCCCTTCAGACACCAGGACAGGATTCTGTTTCGACTGTGACAGAAACATGACCCTTACTTTACATTGCATCTGCAATCACAGCTGCCAAACTGGTACTCTGTGAAGGATCATGTCACGGGTTCTCTACTTCTGAACACTGTGACCCCACTTCAGAACATCTACAGTTCTCTTAGTTCCATACACACCCCAGGGAGATCACCTGGAGCACTAATACTTCTGTTGCTAAACCCTATGAAGATTGCTAAACCCTATGTACTATGTACTATGTACTATGTACTATGTAGATAATTTCCTGCAAAATCTCCACATGTCTGGCCTACCCTACGCCATTAATTTGGCAAAGGTAAGAACTGCAAATAAACCGAGGGTTCGTCCAGTGATTTCCATCAGTAATAGAATTTGTATAGCAGGAACATCGGGTGGACAGTTCAGTGTCTGCTGCCTGGATGCCAGATGTCTGGGTGCATTTCTGGGTACACCAAAGCTCAAAAATATGTTCTGAGTGCAAAAAGAAGTTGCTGCATAGAATTCCTATATGCACTGGCTGTCCATCAATTTCGAATTCATATCAAAATCTGCGCAAAACAAAAACAAGAGAATGAAAACAGACTACTCAGGAGGCCCGCACATGTTCCAATCTATCAGAATCCTCCCGCGCACTTGTGTGATGGGTCATCCAAGGGCAACTGGGGGATATAAACGGACTTTAGAACACAGCCAATCCCCATTCCGACCAGGAGGCTCTCCTCCTCCGGAACCCTCCCGGTTGGACCGGCCAGTGCACCGGCTCGGCTGGCCCATGATTGGCCCCAGCGCATTTCCGCTGAGGGCCGGGGGGGGGGGGGGGGGGGGGGGGGGGGGGGGGGGGGGGGGGGGGTTGGGGGTTGGGGTTACCGGGCAAAAAAAGGTGTGGGCACCCTCCTGCAGCCTCGAGGAGGCCGCCGCCAGTCACAAACAAAAGGGTTCCAGTAGGACCTGTTCTTCAAGTATTAATGTGCGGCCAACCCGGGCCACTTTTACCAACCAGACAGGACCGGTTCTGCTGCTGACTGTGGCAGCACCACATCCAATTCTCGCAGTCGCACTTGCTGCATCAGATGGCACAGCGTAGAAAGGTGCTACAGGCCAGACCGCTCCTATATACTAGGAATACAGGTGCACGCCAACCACACTATGGAAGGAGGCAGAGTAAAGGCGGAGGTATATTCGTGTTCAATTTTCCTCAGTCCTTCAGCTTCTAGTTTCTGTTCTCTTAATGATGCTCATCCGTATGCATTAACTAGTAGTACAGAAAAGGAGGGAGGAAGGTAATAGGAGGTATTCTCAGTGTTTCACAGGGTTCTAAACACTCACCATTGCAGCAGACTACTCTAGAATGGCGCATGAGGGCAGTCGCCGTTTCACTTGCATAAAATTTTGAGTGGAGGAGCAGCCATTGCCTATGGTAAGTGGTCACCCCTACAGACCCTGGATAGGACCGGTTCGGATGTGCACTCTGGAAGCACCACATCCAATTCTCACGGTCGCAGTTGCTGCATCGAATGGCATGGCGTAGACAGATGTCACAGGCCACGTGGCTGCTACATGCTAGGAAAACAGAGGCACACCAACCGCAGTTGTAGAGGCATTTCCGTCCCAGCCCATCTACAAATTGGACACGACATGTCAGGGTGTCCTACATGAGTGCAGTATTGGATGTCGTTGTACATATGAAAACAAAAACTCGCATCGGCTATCCCTTCATAATCCTCACGGCACAAGGCATGTGAACCACATGCTAGCCGAATCTCAGGTGGGTCATCACAGAGTAGCATTGAGCAGGTTTCCCCAGTATTTATTCCTTCTCTATCGGCAGATGGGGACGGGGATTGATCCTAAGCAGTATTTTTAGCTGCTGCAGGATTTGGTCTGCAATAACTCGCCCCAGTGGTGATAACCTCTCAGTACAGCCCTCTGTATGTGGTTCATATGGTAGCCTGTTTTCCTCCTCAGGCTGGTGCATTTGTCGTTCGTCCGGCCAGGATAAATGAGATCCTACTACAATTTCAGCAGGTGTGTGCCCAACATTGCATGTGGGACATGCTAAGAGAGGGTGTGGTGGAAGATGGCAGCCACATGAGCTGTGTGCATTTCTCTTTTGGCACACAGATGGACTAATCTTTTCCCCCTTTCCAGTGACTTTCTGCATGGAGGCGTCGCCTTTCTTTCCCCCAACCATTACATTTTTGCAGCTCCGCTCTTCGCTTCTTTTCCGGACACGAGATGATGTCAGACGCGGGCGAGTGATTCAGGTCACCGAGAGCCTGCTATCAAGGGGAACCGTCTTGATAGCGAGACTAAACCTCAGACATCCAGATTGCCAAAAAGGAGAAACGGAAAACGTTACGTGTCACTTATGGCAGTGCCAACATCCTGTTAGAAAAGGAGGATTAGGGCACTCCCAGCAGCCCAGATGTAGAACCGAAGGTCGAGAAACCAGGAAAAGCCAGAAAACCAATGGAGCTCCACACGTGGCATACCCCCGTGGCCCACTTGGCTAACAGAGTGTGGATAGAGATGTTAGATTGATGGAAGAGCAGTGGCTGCAACTCGTGAAAGTGCATGGATCGGAGTTCACTAAGTTGTCAGGTAGGCACCCTGAAACAAATGGGCAAGCTTAGAAGATGAACAAGTTGCTACAGCAAACCCTTCACATGTACATATAGACCGAAAAAGAAATTGGGATGAACATTTGCAAATGGGCAAGCTGAGAAGATGAAGTAAGTTGCTACAGCAAACCCTTCACATGTACATATAGACCAAACAAGATATTGGGATGAACATTTGCCTATAATAGCCCGTGCATATAACAACTTGATACATCTGCCCACCGGCAGGACACCTAAAGGGCCGCACAAACAATGGAGCAGCGTAGGCCACTAAACTGCCTCAAGCCTGACCAAGCTCAGGGGTTGCCACCAGGCACTCACAAATTCGCTCTGCGGTACAAGAAAGACATACACAAAGCATTACACATCCCCAGGAGAAAATCGTAGACCAAGCCAATAGAACACCATAGGCCGTTGCAGTTCACCGGCAGCATTACACATCCTTAGGAGAAAATTGTAGACCAAGCCAATAGAACATCATAGGCCGTTGCAGTTCAGTGCGGGCAACCTATTCTGGGAAAAGTCTAAAGAATCCATACCAGAAGAGGGATTAAACATTCCTCTTGCAAACCTTTCATATGCATCCCTTTCACTGCTCTGAAAAATAATTGTACAGTCTGTACGAATGTCAAAGATTAGAACATCAACTGCACAAATGTACAATTGCAAGTAAACAATGCAGAATGCTGAACAGAAAAGACTGCAACTGGAGACTGGATTGGCAATTTGATAAAAGAAGGTGGAGAACTTTGGTGCAGCTAATCGAAAACCAGAGAGATGCATGCATCTGTAGAAAGCTCCACATACCTTTGCCGTGGAGGACTCCTCAAGGATGACACCATGTCCAGCGACGATCTACAAACGCCAAGGGCTAAACACCAAGCTCTGATATACTCCAGCGATATCCCTCCTTCCGACTTTCACAAGCACAAAACACGGACACATCTCTAACACACCTTCGAACAAAGTGCACTTCATCATGTGACAGCGCACAAACATGGAATCCCGGCCGCAAGAATATCATACAACCATCAAGCCGATAGACAATAACCTAATTTGTTTTACACGACAATATCCACACTACATGTGCAAATTGTACACAGTGTGCCATGACATACAAAAAAGAGGCAAAACAAAGGCCAGGGCTCTTGCTGAGAATTAAGTTTATGAACAAATTCACAATATCAAAAAACGCTTTTTAACTTTTTTTCCTATTTCTTGTTTTCTAATTTCTAGACCAATGTCATTTTAAAATTTTAATATTTTATAATTCTTGGAAGTGCTGCCCAAGTTCTTAGCACACTGTGGAGCGCTGCACAGTTCCACTGGCTGGCATGGAATCGGACAGACCTCAACTCATGTTGTCTCAATCAGCAGAGAACACATGTACCATGTACCCTTTTTTTTTTTGTGCCATCCTTGAACGGAGGCCATGCTAACATTCTCTTTATCATTCCAATTTTAACAGATGTCGCAAAAGACAACACATATGCGCTATTTTCCCTACGGACGGGCACAATCTGCCTGTAAGGTAAATGACACCACATATGTGCATATGATTCAACGCAACAGAGGCACTCTCTCTTTCCTTGTCCTCAGAAACAAGTCAGGAAGGCCACAATTAGAGAACCATGGGCAACATCTTTCTTCTCTTCTGGCACTCTACAACAACATGCGGCTCTCCGCTGTGAGGTAGCAACAAGCTTACACCAAGATTGTGCTACGCGAGGAAACACTGAAAAACAATACACAAAGAAACCACACTCAGAAGAGGAGGGAGAGAAAATGAAGATGAAGACAACATAAAGAGGAGGGAGAAGGAAGAAGAGAGGACGTTGAACAATTTTTCATTAAATCTATTTTTCTTTTTTGAAATATTTATCGGTGTGAAATATTCTGTTAGGCCATTGACTCAAAGTGCTTATTTTGACTGCCCAAATATCTCAAATTTATCAGGGAGGAGGGAGGGAGGGGTTCTTCATTTCATTGCCCCTTTACATGCAATTATTGTAAAGCGGATTCGAAGTAGTTTTTGAAACAATGGTGCACAGATTGCTAAGACTTTATGCAGCAGACGAAGGTGGGTGGTTGGAATGAACCCAGGGGCGTGGTATGGCAAACAAACAGCCCCCTTCAGAAGAACAAGTCCCACGTCGCTGGGACTAATTCTCTGTGGCATTTTCGTGGGCATGGTGTGGCAAAACAATTGACAACAGATTAGCAGAGCCTTGACAGTGGCAGCAAGGGGTACGGGGAACAACACACTTGGGACAAAGTGAAAACCATTGGAAGGTTCCCTTCATTTGGCAAAAGAGTGGTACTCGGGAGGCATGAGACAAGAGATCCTGTCCAGCCAGCCTTTGGGCCTCAGCAGGCTATAGACCTTAGAGCGTAGCAAGTCCGGGCCTACATATTCGGGGGTCGACAAGAGGTCCGTGATTCGATTTCTGGAATGGTTAGGTCATGGAAAACCCATGCAAGCTATGTCTTTACCTCAAGGGCTTTAACAACACCCTCCAGTTCGTTGCACTTCTTTGACCATCCCTCCGAGCTCTCTTTATAAAGTGAAGCAAGCTTGCTAGCCTGTGCACAAACACAATAGATGCAGGTTCTTCAAGGTGAGAAACATTGTATAGCGCTCTCTTTGTGAAGCGCAGCAAGCTCGCTAGCCTGTGCACAAACACGATAGATGAAGGTTTTTCGAATACAGCAACATTGCATACATCGTCTTACGGCCCTTCATCAAATGGATATCGAGAAACTTTTCAAAGATAGCAGCACTACACGTTGCCTACAGATCCCACAAAATCACTTGTAGGTACTTCCCTTCTGTTTTCTTTCTTCATTCACTCTGACACTTGCTCACCGTTCGGAAGTTTGTTCATATCATAATCATATGTCGATTTATATTAACTGCCACACCTGATGCGGCTACACCCGCAATAATGAAGGTAAAGTAGCAAAGCGTAGTAGCCTAGATTCGTGTTCTTTCCTTTATTCATTTTGACTGCTCCGTAGGTGATCTGGGCTGAAATGGTGTAATTGAGAGAGCCTGGGGGCACTTGTTGGAAATCCCCATCAAGTATAAGAGTACCATTATTGTTAAGCAGATCTCTCCTCCCTTCCCCTTCCCCCCTCCCTCCGTAGGCGATCTGGGCTGACATGGTGTGATTGACTCTCTCTCTCTCTCGTTAAGCAGATCTCTCCTCCCTTCCCCTCCCCCCCTCCCTCCGTAGGCGATCTGGGCTGACATGGTGTGATTG
>BFEA01000385.1:216211-233541 GCA_003427395.1 Chara braunii | reverse complement strand
CTCTCTCTCTCTCTCTCTCTCTCTCTCTCTCTCTCTCTCTCTCTCTCTCTCTCTCTCTCTCACACACACACACACACACACACACACACACAAGCACGCGCGCGGGCAAGCGCACTTGTTTGCAGACTTTCCCTTCTATTTATTTTTTTCTAATTGAGCCCGATGGACCACGGATCAGATAAAAACGCTGCTCTCTCTCTCTCTCTTCTCCCCTCTCTCTCTCTTTCTAATTGAGCCTGATGGACCACGGATCAATGCTCAAATGCACATTCATAGTCGAGTTTGTCCAATTTCTATTCATTTCAGAAGGTTTCCTCCAGCGCGCGTCACCGCAGTCAAGATATGAAATGATCAAATCATCAAACCCACGTCCTCAAGGCTCTCTTAGGAAAATATTCTTTGCACGGAAACAGAGGTACATCCAATAGGAGGGTTTTCTTTTCATGGTGGGAGTGGGGCAGTGGTGAGGGTGGTGAGGATGGTGGGGGTGGGGAAAGGTGGGTAATATCATGTCCAGAGTGCACACTTGGCGAGAACGGCATCCAATCCCATGAATCCTACTCCTGACCTGTGCATGTTATTGGAAATAGCGAGATTACAACTACTACAGCAGCCAGAAAAATGCAATGCCATTCTCTCCATGCAAAACGAAAGCAAATTATTACATGAAATTACCGTTGCAATCTCTCCTGTAAAATGCTCTTCCTGAGAGGCAGCCTCGTCCTTGACATATTTGAGTTCCTGCATACAGTAGAAAGTCAGTGATATCAGCCTCACGCCCCGTTATGCATATCACATAAATTACTTCCACAAGGAGGATATTACTCAATAGATGAATGGACACCAGATTGATGCAAGATATGGGGAGTGAGTGAAAAAGCAAAAATTCAGGAACCACCCATTGTGACTGGACAAGGAAGTAAAATATTGAGTCGCTGATTAATTGAGTGGGCAGTTCCACGAGTGACAGACCATGTGGCTGGGCAAGCAACTATGGAACTGGACTGAGTTCAGGTGGGAGAAGGCACCATGTGACTGAAAGAGCATAAGGACCGTACTTTGTTGACAAAAGATACAACTTTTGGCCTGTATGCTAGGCCTTGGGAAGTTAGGAGTACTAGACAACCAGGCCATAAGGTCTAGAGGAGGTGGTGGTTACTTAGGCATGGGCATCAGTTACCCTTAAACCACCAGTCCCGTAGAACAAACGGTGACAAAGCAAACAAATGAAACCTCCCAACCTGCATGCGACTGGTACTGGCCTTGGGACGTCTCAAGAAGGCAACGGACAAGGGGCCCACGCCTGGAATGGCAGGTGGCCTCCTTTTCCGTTTCACAGTTCTGTTTTCTTTTTTCTTCGCCGTCTGTTTGTTTTAGTTGAACAAGCGGTTGCCCACCGCAGCTTCGCTTACGGCAGAATGGAAATGTGTCAGGAAACTCTCTTTTCAGCACAACTTTTGGTGCTGTGTGGGCTGGATGCGGTGTTATATCTGTCGGATATCGCACAGCAGTATGTGGGTTCAGTGTTTGCCCTATGAGTCGACCGGGCGTGTTACCATGGGGGCAGGGCGGGGAGAACACCACGCACCAATGTGTTACACTGTGGTCTGCATGATACTGTGGGTTGGGTGGTACCATGTGGACTGGCTGGTCTGGTTTGGGGTGGTATGGTACCATCACACACACACACACACACACACACACACACACACACACACACACACACACACACACACACACACACACACACCACCAACACGAGGTATACTCTGCCATATGTACTGCCAGGTGGCCTGGACGATACCATGTCGGTTGGGCGGTGGTACCACTCGGCCCTACCACTCGGCGGTACTACTCGGCCCTACGCACCGCCAGGTGGTATTACACGGGATGGGTGGTATTATGTCCCCTGGGTGATACCGTGTCCGCTAGGGTATCGTGTGCACTGGGTGGTAGCATGTGGGGCGGGTCATACTATGTGGACAGGATGGTACTACCACCTATGGCCAAAAATGCACCCATTTCCAACCCCCCTCCCCAAACAGAAAACACACACAGACTTAGGTACGACTCGGCCCTGCGTGATGTGCTACCTAATGGATCTTGATCACACTTGATTTCACTGAATTTGGCTACGTAAACATAAAAAAGAAAAAAAAAATAGTAAAGGGGCGATATGAGAAATGAGGTGGCCTCGAGGCTAAGGCTGAGGACTCCAGGTCCATAACTGTTCATTGCAGTGCAGTGAGGCGCCCTGGAGCAGACCTACATGCATTGTCTGACGCAGAGTTGCACCTTGGGCCCATAAGAAGTCCGTATATGTTTATGGCACTGCAGTGACGCGCCTTGGGCCAGACCTACATGCATTGTCTGGTGCAGAGTTGGACCTTACGCCCATAAGCAGTCCTATTAAATCAGAGTTTTTCATTCTACTTCTCCTTCCGTTATAAAAAGGACTGGAAAAAAAAAACTAAAGCTACTACATACAATGTCTGGTGCAGAGTTGGACCTTGGGCCCATAAGAAGCCCTGTTAAATCAGTGTTTTGAATCCTAGTTCTTCTTCGCTAAAAAAGGACAAAAACCAAAGCTACATTCTTCTCTCACTTATGCCTCTCTGATGGACCTCTGTCTAAGTAGGATACTTCAAACCTCGAACTACTCCTAAGTTGAGCCTAACCCCTGGCAAGGGATGGAAGGGACGAAGGCAAAGCCCATTTCACGACCAGTCAGGAGGGCCAAGCGAAGTATATCAGCCGGTGAGCACAAAGCACGCCGCAGGCGGCTGCGGGGAATCGAACCCACGACCTCCTGCATGAAACTTGTGTGTGCTACCGACTAAGCTAAGGCCGCTGGCCCTTCTCCTTCCTTTTTCGTCTACTATTATTAAAATTACCTTACCCTCATCAGAGGTTTGAAGTTATGTGAAATAGGGCTCAAATAAAGGTGCCCCGCCTGTCACCCTCTGGACCGGGCCATAGCTATCCACTTCTTCTTTTGGGAGAACAAGCAATGAGCCGAGTTCAAATCCACACCACCATAGTCCAGGGTCGTACCTTTCGGTCCAGTCTAAAATTCCTGGGGTCAACAGGTATAGGATCCAGGGTCAAACAAGGCAATTTGTGCCCCCACACGAGACGGTTGACTCTTGGAAAATCAAGAGTGAGGCCCAACCCGGGAAGCGGTCAACCACGGCCATAGATCTGATGCATAATCAAAGGCAATTGTTCCAGAAGATTCCAGGGCCTACTCAGTCCACAAATACTCAGGCCGACAGCAAACCTGGGCCGCCCAGATTGGGAAATCTCCATCGTTGGGGGGGAAAGTGGAGGGAGGCAAGGGCCGGTCAACGCTACAACAGAGTGGCCAGCCCTGGCGGCTCATTCATTCTGCCTTGCATGTGCTGGTGCCCCTTGTGCTGCTGGGGGAGGTAGAGAGGACAGTGAGGCAGACACCAGAGGCTCCAGTAGTAGTATGTAGCTTTGGGAGGTGTGTTAGAACAGGTCAACTCTGGCCGGATGCAAGGCGCTAAGCATCAGGATGAGACTGGGGATGTGCCCCCGGCTAGCATAGACACATGCTGCCTTGGTGACAGCTTCGGCGTGTGTCCTGTAGGCGTCATCAAACACGAGGAAAGTAGAGCATGCAGGCGCCTGAGAAGCATGTCACTAGCAAAAGGAGGGGGAGGAATCCTAGCGTGTGTGTGAGCATGCATGCATTTGTCTATATGTGAGCAAGTGAGGGGGAGAGAGAATTCTCCACGGGAGTGCAAGATGTGGAGATTTGTTCTTTCCTTTAATTAACGTCTGGGGGAGGCAAACAGAGATAGTGGAAGTAAGACTTGTAACCAAGGTCGGACACAAAGTCAGAAAAATGTCATGCAGGCTAACTTAGGCAGGGGTGAGGGGTGGTACATCCTTCCTCTGGGAAGTAATCTGTTATGATCCTGGTTGTTTGTTGTCAGAAGACCAACACGCGCACACATAGACTTCCAGGTATGCCCATACATACACAGAAGGAAGGGGAGAGGATGGGGGTATCACACAGCACAGGGAAAGATAAACACGGCAGAAGACTTGACCATGCGATATGACAGAAGACACTGAAAGTGCAATTCGCTCCACAGGATCCTCACAACCAGTCACAAAGAAAAGCCGAGTGGATCACATCCAGGAAACAATGAAGAAATGATAGTTCACATCCAGAATACACACTGTTTAGAGTCTCGAAATGTCAGAATAACCCGCGTTGCTCAGAAGTGAGCAGCGCTTCACTCCCCAACCCTGAACAGACGTTAGAACTACCCGAGTCCCTGAAACATCAAGCGCCACCCGGGTACTGCCTCCAGAGGGAAGCTCCATGCTGAAACAGGCCTCTGAGGCCAAGCGCCTCTCAGAGGATGAAGAAGAAGACCAGCGCCACAGTGTCTGATGATGATGAAGCGCCAGAGGACTTCCCGGGTTGAATTCTGTAGCAGCGCCACCTCTCCTGACAAAGATGCTCTCTGAGGAAGAACGCTGCAGCTATGGCTGCAGTGCCAAATACCCTGAAACCCTACTCCTGAGGAGGGTCCAGCAGGGCACCAAGTTCTCTCCCCTCCAGCAGACTTCAGATAGCCCGGACCTCTGAACAGCCCCGTGTGCTGTCAGAGTACAGCGCCGGTCCCAGCTATGGCCGACACTCCGAAGGTCCAGCAATATCCATCTTCTCCAACGCTGAAGCTGTCACCACTTCCAGTTCATGCGTTGCACAGCAGCGATGTCCCCGGTACCAACTGCCCAAAAGCCTTGAATAGTTTTCCCCTAACCTATTCATACTCTACCCTAGCCTAGACACGACCTAGACCAGACTGGTAGGACTGACCGGTACCGTTTCAGTTTCGGCCTCTAGGGCCTCTCCCTACCCGGCTATAGGCTATAGGACCGTCTATCAGCGTAGGCCTTCAGGGCCTGTCTGTCCTAGGGGTAGCCCATGCCTGCTATTCGCAGTTAGGGTAGCTGTAGGAAATTCTGGTTAGTGCGGGCCTATATTTTCCCGAATTCGCAGATATGTCCCTCACGAATTTCCCTTACAGGTAGGTCTCTCGGTTAGCCCTCAGCCAAACAAAATAAGGAATCTAACCTACCTATGTTACAGCCTCAGGTCGACAGGTCACCGGCGGCAGAAAACAGCAAGTCATTGCAAATCAATGCCGTCCACCTGGGCCTCAAGGAGCCACAACCGCAAGGTTCGGTTAGTCTTTGTGGGGGAAGGGGAGGGGGGGAAGTCTGGAGGAGATAATAAGGAGAACTTTGAGCTCAGGACATGGAGATTTTCGCACAGGGGGTTGCTATCTTCCTCTTCTTCTTGTCTTCTGCTCTTCTTCTTTAGCATACGACTAGTGAGGGCACCGTCTGTGCTCAGCCCACTTCCCATTTGTGCAGCTCTAATGTATTGCTTGGATGCAATTCTCTTGCCATTCAAATGTATTTCTCCCTGGTTTCGGTTCATTGACTCCAATTTGAGTGTCTCCCACTGGCCACATGGTGATTCCTGTACTGCAAAACTTCAGACCTTCCACACGAGAACCCTGCCATCAGATCCCTTCCTAATAAGGACATACAGTTGGCCCCTCCTAGTGAGTTCGCTATGGTCGGGAGCTATTGGTAAACAGGGGAAAGAAACACCACCAAGCATTACTTGACTGTGACCCACTCTACTCATTGTTCTTTGCAACATATAGCATGAGAAATCGAGACAAAACTCCAAAAACAAAAAGGAAAAAAGACCTCCAGGGACCGCTCAGGAAACACTTTGTCTGTCTGAGCTCCAGTTGCCAACTTCTGCATACATCATCCTGCAGGAATTTCACCCACATTCCTGGACGAACCTCTCTGGTCTGGCTGAGCTGATTCTCAAGATCCTTCACTCTGTCTTTCAGTCTTTTGGCCATGTCACTCGCATCCTTGCAGTTTTTATCCACCTGTGCCATCATAAGCGATAAACCAGCACAGCTCCACCCACAGGAATTAGGATTCTGTAGGAAAGGAGTTTTATGTGTGTAGTAATCAGATGAAAGGTAATGTGTTATAGTTTTAACTAGAACTAAAACAAAAGAACATAGCCTGCAACAGAGGCAAGCTCTCAAGACAGACGGTTAAAAAAAAAAAAACGAAATTATGAACATGTATATTTTTGAAATAATTTTCTCAATTCGTTCATAAATTCAGACTTACTTTACCATTAAGGAAATGCGAAATAAAAGGACGAAAGAAAAAGCAGTCAAAGAATAGTCACACTTTAAACCACCGCTACCTTTCAGACTGGAAGGCAAAGTCGTAGATATAAGCTATGCCGCATATTTTGGAAGTCAGCGGAGGCCCCTGGCTACCGGACCAAAAAGGTCGGCGGCGCGCCGCGCTGGCGCTTTGGCCAAAGCTTGGCCCGCAGTTCTACTCTGCCTCGGCAAAAAGAGGCCCGCAGGTAGTGGTGGTTTAGCAACCTTCATGTACCTGATCTCAGCCAATCTCAGATTCCTTTGAAAAAGTCTGCTTGTGACTGCACCCTAACCACACAGACAAACTTCCCTGAATCTATCTGGGCATAGTTATAGCCAAAATCAGCCCGAAAAGTTACACAAGAGAGAGAGAAAGAGAAAGAGACAGAGAGAGAGGTACACTCAGCTTCGTGCCCAATCAAAATCTATTCTGTGAGATGGGTTCACACATACATGTGGATCAGATAAAAACATGATCACAGAGATAGGCAGAGAGAGAGAGAGAGAGAGAGAGAGAGAGAGAGAGAGAGAGAGAGAGAGAGAGAGAGAGAGAGAGAGAGAGAGAGAATGAATATCTGATAGGCCTGTACACTTAAGCCGAGAGCCAGAGAGATCTGCAGGAGACCATGCTATGAGCGTATGTGTAGACCATCCCTGTTCTGCGTGCGTGCATGTACTATGTATGTAGATTTTGGGCAAGGAGATCGCAGGCTCACATGTCCTTGTTCTCCTACCTGGCCAGATTCCATGCGTGTCACAGTTTGTAGAACCACCACCACACATCCAACCCGAATTTATGAGTGTGACAGAAACTAACAGAAATTGACAAAATGTGTCTCAAGGTTGCTCAATTCTGCATGGTTGAGTTGGAAGTGCCCAGAATTCCACACGCTGGACACTCACTTGCACAAAATGGGGAAACACACAAACACTACCTAATTAGTAATTCAATCATCAAGCCGCACTCAGATGTTTGCAGGCAGCTAGAAAGTCAATGACCAGGATCCCCAGTGCAAAGACCTATCCGTGCACCATCACTGCCACCTGGAAGACATTCTATTGGCAACACAAACACAAAAGCCCTGAACACTATATTCACATACACCAGGCCCGACCCAAACTCCCAAGCAATAACAGAAGCACCTCTGCCAAAACCAACCTGATTGTCCTATCCCTGCGTACTCTGAGAAAAAGACCACCTCTAGAATCATCACTCAAAAGTCCATCAAAACCAAACGAACAACCAACCAATCAAAGCTTGACCACAGAAGTCCATCGAAACCACCAAAGCAACCTGATTGTCTTAACCCCGTGTACTCTGACAGAAAGACAACCTCTAGAATTATCAACCGAAGTGAAGACTTTCCAAGCTGGACCACAAAAGCCCATCAAAACTAACCAACAATCCCTCCAATCAAAGCCATCCCCAAAACAGCAACCTGGACACATCCCTCACCCAGTACATAAACCATTAAGACAACCAAGCGCCGAGAAGATGTACTTCTAAACCATTAAGACAACCAAGCGCTGAGAAGATGTACTTCACAGACTTCAAAGCCTACCTCAGTTAGCTTCGTCCGAAGCTCCGCCTCCACCTCACCACTCTTCCTTCTCTCTTCAAGCAAGGCTTCCGACTTTGTAGTCAATTCAGCATTCAGCCAGGAATTGTGTTGATCCAGCAACTCTTTCTCCTGCCGCCCAAAACCATGAAACCCATGGGAAAACCAAGAAGAGAGTCAAGATTACAAGAAGCTTCTGCAACACACCCTGGTGAAACTTGCAACGACTGCTGCTGTAAGGTGGTCACATGCAATAGTAAAATGATACTAAAAATTATAAAATCACAATTCAGCAAAAGTGGCCAATGTAGGACAATGTGTAATGATATAGCCAGAGTAGGACTACTTCTAAACTAGATAACCTGTAGCAGCTTCCAGAGTAGGACTACTTCTAAACTAGATAACCTGTAGCAGCTTCGAAAACGGGAAGAAGGAAAGAAATGGAACATGTAACAATACTTACTGATGCAGCCCTCGTACCGTGCCCCGTTTTCTTCTGTATCATAGGGCCAGACATAGAACTTCCCGGTGGGTACTGTAGAGATCCAATAGGAACAAGTCCTCTAGTAATCAGTAGGGCACTGATCTGACACATGTCAAGTCCCGGTCAAGTTGCAGCTCAGTCCCGGGAAAGGTCTAGAGACAGTCCCAATCTTTGTTGGCCGTGGCAAGGCCTGAGAGGACCAACAGGGCCATCCACTGGGAGGTACCTGCATGCACAAATGGTAGGCCGCAGCCAGGAACCTCCTCTTCTTCGATTCTGGCTTATTCAGAAATGCTGCTGCATTGCCGTGCACCAAGACCCTGCACACGTGAACACTGCCTGGCGAGGAAGATACTCAATGATGTAGGATGGCATAGCTGTAGGATAGCGCAATGGAGAGAGAGAGAGAGAGAGACAGAGAGAGAGAGAGAGAGAGAGAGAGAGAGAGAGAGAGAGAGAACATTCAGAGAAAGATCGCGAGACCTTAGTGCAGTCGTAGATAGTAGAGACAGAGAGAGAGAGAGAGAGAGAGAGAGAAATTTACCTGCTTGTTGGCAGCGGCAGCGACCAGAGAGCGAGCGAGGACATCCGTAGAGTCATCACAAGACCTGGGCGCTGTGGTAGATAGTAGGGAGAGAGAGAAACTTACCAGCTTGTTGGCAGCGGCAGCCGTGGCCGCAAAGCAGAAGAAACCTGTGTTCACCATCTCAACTTGTTAGTTGTAAATAAGTTCCGAGCGTACTCATATCGTGTGAATCTTTGGCTTGATGTGTGATGCATATGTGAGAAAGCAGGATTGTTTTCAGTACAGGCAGAACCTTTTCAGTGGTATCGTCCCAAACTCTCGTTGTCTTCAGCAACAGAGATCTCACAGCATGCAACAAAAGCACGTGCAAGACAAAAGGGGCATGCAGGAAAACAAGGCACGCAGGGAAGAAAGCCGCATTAAAAAAAAAAAAAAAAAAAAAAAAAACGAGGGTGGCATGCTAGGAGTGAGAAAGGTGCAGCATGAGAAGAAGAAAATCCGGCATGCTTGACAGAAGGCCAGTGGGAGGAGGGGGGACCGCAGTGAACAAATGAAAAAAATTGGGATTGGCCCGTGCGAAGAATGCCGGAGGAGAAAAAGCATGTCCCCGCCGCACGGACAGAGCTTGAACAAGCTACTTACTTGTGTTGGCAAGTGCGTAGGAGCCGACATTGTGCAGGAAGTGAGGTACCTCAGCGCCATAAGCCTTGTACGAATGTGTGCGTGACCTTGATTCCCTGTCTGACGCTCAGTCATCATCATTTTTGCTCATGTCAAGTAGGCCGTAGGTTGATGGGAGGTTGCATGTGGAGATCGGTAAGTCAGCTTGCATATGGCGATATCATGTGAAGTAGCTGCACGGGCATGAGCGGCAGGCACTCGTTCAACCGCTTGTCTAGCCAAATGACCAACAATGACCGGCATGCAAGTCAACCATGTGTACACGAGCGTCCACCAGTTTTCAAGTGCCAAGGCTTGGCCCTGCCAATGGTAACATCATGTTAAGTAGCTGCAAGGGCATAAGCAGCGGGCGCTCGTTAACGACCTGTCTAGCCCAAGAACTGGTACTGACTGGCGTGCAAACAAGCCACATGCGCATGACCACTGACCAGTCAAGGGAAGAGAAGATACCACCTCGCCTCGTCGTTGTGTGACAGTAACAAATTCTTGAGAACCTCTGGGCTGCCCTTAAACTGCCTGTGGCCAGTTAACGCTGATTGTCCATTACCCGGTGGTTGAGTCAAACTTCAGTAAGTTAAGTAGGTTAACCTGGTGTCACAGGGGTAGGCATAGAAGCCTAAGGGGTAAGTCTAAATATAGGAGGTTGGGACGCGGACCCGATCCGGGCTGCGCAGTGTGCACTCACCAGTGATAGAGCACCATAGAGGAAAAGAGACATTAAAGCCAAGGGACGCGCGCTATAAAGAACCACAAAAGAAGTGGAGGCAACGAAAGATTGGAGGAGTAGATGGAGAAGAAGAAGAGAATGAAGAGAATGAAGAAGAAGATCGAGAAGAGGAGGAAGAGGAGGAGGAGGAGGAGGAACAGGAGAGACCTCCCAAAGCATAACAAAGGCCTCAGTAGGAGAAACTCTATACCCCTTTTCCACTGTAGATGCTCGCCTTGCAGAAACAGCAAGGAAACAGGCGGATGCAAAAGAGAGAAAAGAGGAATTGGAGAAGACAACGGAGAAGGCGAAGGAAGAGAAGGAAAAGATGCAGAGGTTGGCAACAGAACTGTCGGAGGAGAAATTGCTGTCCTCCAGCATCAAGGACCAGAGCAAGGGAGAAGAGTACGTCTTTGTGAAGCCCAAAGACTGCAACTGGTAAGTATACATTATTCCACAAGTGATGAGTTAAATCGGCTGGCGTTTTGAAGGGAAAAAAAGAAGGAAAAAAAAGAGGACCAGAAGGAGAGCAGCCGGGTGGACGTGACCAAAGAAGCCACGCTCACCCTCAATGATCAGGTGGTGGTGATTGAGGGGCTGCAAAACACATTGGAAGAGATGAACCAAAAAATTAACATCCTCAATGACAGTATAGAGGAAAGAGTACAGCAAACGTTCAGGGCATTATTCACCAAGTTGGAGAAGAGGCTGTCACACGAAAGAAAGGCAGCACAAACGGGAGGCAGATGCAAGAGGAACCCCGTTACGAAGCGAGCGAGGACAGATTCCGCTATAAGATGAAGATCACTGACTCTTATAACAGCAACAAGGACTAGGATAGCAACACGTGGATTGCAGAGATACAGACATTCATGTTCACAGAACGAGTCCCACAAGATCGCCAGATAGTCTTTTTGTGCACTGCAGTGAAGGGCGATGCAACGGGTGGCCAAGAGCGGTTTGGGAGACCAACTACTTCTGTATGGGGCTAGCAAGTAACTCCCCGAGTTCCTGGCCCAGCTGAAGGGTAGATTCAAGGACCAGAACAAGGGAGTTAAGGCGACGTACAGATCATGAACATATAAGACTGGAGTAGCACAGAAGCTTTGATCCACCGGTTGGACTACCTAACTGGGAAGCAGGTCACACCAGCGCAACAATTGAATCAGATTCGCCTTGCTATGCCCAAATCCATTAGCTTGGTGCTAGATGGAGAGATTGGCCACAAAGGTTTCACTCATACGAAGTATACACAGTGGGCTCGACAGTCAGCAATACCACAGCATCTACGCAATCTTCCTCTCCCTTCTATACTTTTAAAATGTAGTATGTTCAAGCGGAACAGGGTTGTCAGCAATGTTAGAGCCTGGGACAATGTATTTGTGTCCTTTGAGGCAGGAGAAGCAGAGTTTGTGCCTGCAGACGACATACAGGACGATGGTGACAGCAGGTACAGTCAGGGAGGGGACTACGCCACCATTCCGGCCCATATGGGAGGGCCACACGGAGGCAGTGGTGGTGAAGGTCCCAACCACAAAGACCAGGAGGTGGTTGGCAAGGACCGCCACAGAAAGGAGGAGGTGGAGGTGGCAAGTCCAACAGGGTTTCCGAAACACGGGGGTGTGAGGAACGTAAGCTCTGGAAGCAAATGAACCTGTCTGAATCATGGTTGCAATCTGGACGTCAGGACCTCACTGCAGACGGTCTGAGACTGGATGTCCGGGTCTGGTGTCCGGTCCAGAGTGTTCGGATCCATTCCCCCACCCCCACCCCCACCCCCAAAAGGAAATCCGACTTCAAAAAAAATAAAAAAATCTGAAGAAGTCCTTCGGGAGATCCGTTAAAATTGGAATGATACAGAGAAGATTAGCATAGCCCCTGTGCAAGGATGGCACGCATAAATCGAGAAATGGTCCAAGTTATAAAATAAAATAAAAAAAAGGGAATGGAGGGGGCGGGGGGGCGGGGGGGGGGAGCAGGGGCACTAATCTGAAGAGAATTTAAGTTAGAGCATTGCAATACAAAAATTATTTGGCTGAGGACCATCTCAAGCTTCGTAGCCAAATCCAAGGGCGGGGCGGGGTTCAATCTGGACGGTCTGGAGCAGTCCAGACACAGGTCCAGCAGGACATCTGGACTGGTCCGCTGTCCGGGTCCAGTGTAACCATGGTCTGAATCCAAGTGGCGCCAACACCGGGATAACCAAAAGTGTTTCAACTTTCAAGTGTGGCAAGGAAGGTCACGGCATTCCCTTCTGCCCGCAGTGGAACCAGCCAGCACCACAGAAGCAACAATCAAAGGGGAGCGGCCAGTGGAATTAGCACCCACATATACTGGGTCGGCACGTGTTGGAGGAAAGGCGCACGGAGGAGAAAACCCTTCCCACTCGCAGGCCACGGCAAAGGCCAACGTAGCCAACCGTTCAGATAGCTACCAAGAGGGCACTTGTTGTAGGATCTCTACGAGTGTTCCCCCAACGCATAGGCAAGGAACCGATCAGTCATCCCATTGTCTGAGGCAACCAGGGATCTCTTCCATGAGTGATAATGTATGCTCGTGCTGAGCCCAGAGTCTTTTCTTTTTCTTTTTTTTTTCCCGTCATTGTCGAATATGTATGCTCGTGCTGAGCCCAGAGTCTGATCAGTCAGATTGCTGCTTTTTCAGTCCTCCTCTGCTTGCATTGTTCTTTCTCTGGTGATTCCTTGGTTCTGCACCATGCCTATCTGATGATAGGCGTGAGACAATTGCATTTGGAAAAGTGTGTGTCTGGTAAGTGAGATGTGCACCTATGGATAGTCTTTTAACTACATCTAACCACTGACCAAGAGTTTGGTGAGAGTAAAGACCTATACTGCGAACCAAACCTTGGCCTTTTGATCTTATTATAATTGCACTCCACCCATGAACGCTCCTAACAATTGTATACACACACAAAAAAAGAGGTGTGTCAGATGTTGATGACAACGCTGCTAACTACTGCAAACGTGTTCCAGGGTTTCCAGGAACCATCAGCATGATATCCACACCATCACCAAAAATGTTCCCTCTGCCAGCTCTGTTTCACAATAACCGACTTTCAACCTCAACCTTCTGCACAAATTCCCGTGCTGAACAGACTGAATCCAAAGCAGCTTACCTGCGTAAGTCTGGCCTGCATTGCCCTTGCTCGAGCAGCCTCAGCTCGCTCTTCCAGCAACTCTGCTTCAACCCTCGCCCTTTCATTGGTAAGGGCAACCTGCAATCACCAAATATCATCATCAGCATCGAGAACACCCACATGAGCACCGATAAACACGTTCACCTAGGTTCGGAGGGAAGCTTAGCTGATTCCTCAGCCTTCTTGAAATTTTGATAGAATATTGTATGAATAGGGAGGGCAGTGTGGGCTAACACTGAGGCCACACTTCAACAATGGTATGCTCAGCACTGTCCTGAATCATTGAAGTTGTAAATCGACGACTGTCTGCTGGGTTTCACTGTTATGTCCCAGTACTTGTTGAAACAAATTGGGACAGCCATTCCAGAAGCCTCCCCGTATCATTCTTCAGTTCAGATAGAGGGTTTGACATCGAGTCTGGGGAGCATGACAGTTCCCATTACGCTGCGCTAGAGGCAAAACCGTAAGATCATCTCTCCATTCAAGCATGAGCTTCAGTACCAGACGGAGACCTCGCACCTTCTTTTCATCAACTCTCGCAGACTTCAGGGCTTCCCTGAACAGGACACACCCCTGAGGAGAGCACTAGGAAGCATATTGCTGCACAGTCCAAAAGAGTCGGTACTCTGAATATGCCATAGCCTAACGCCAAGAGCTCCCTGCATAGCTCTAAGGGGCAGGCCCCACTATATTCATGCCTGGGAAGCATCAAGCCATCCATAACAGCGGCGTGGTTCATGCTTTCCTGGCATGAACATAGCACCACCGGGACCTAGTTCAGCTAGAAGCCAAACAGCCAAACATTATGGAGTCCTTTTCATTTTGCAAGGACCAGCCATGACTTCCAGGGAGCTACTTCAAATTTAAAAGAGTATCATCACTTTTGGAGACTTTCCCATTGGCTTACCCTGTTACCCTTCAGCTAAGCAAATTACAGCATTGACTGTGACCATGCACTACTGAATTATAATATCCTTACGAGTCCAGAGGGTAGCATCCCCAAAATAGCCCCTTCAGTAGCGGCCACTGGCTACCCTATTTCCTACCGACCAAGACCCTCGATAAATAGTACACAAACAGCTACTCGAGAGGGCATACATTCAAGATAAAGGCTCACAAATAACTGACCAATGGGCCTCGTTTTGGTGTCAGAGGCCAACCATGCACAACAGGATGCAGAGTGGAGTCCATGCCCACGAGGATGGGTATTGCAACAACAGCCACAGACCATTTTACATTGTAGAATTTACTTGACAAGAGAATCATTGGTCCTCCACCAAGGTATGTGTCTTTAAATAGTTGACTGGCAAAAGGTAGGTCCGGAAGCATATTGCACGGGCTCATCAGCAATGCCCCTGATATGTTGGATGAAATGCATTGGACTCGTGACTCGCTAGATGAAAAAGATACAGAGAGAGAGGGACTGCCACTCTCCAGAGTAGAAGGAACAGTTGTTTTTTTGTTAAGAAACAGCAAGAAAGGACTGAATGGCGCACACATAAAACAGCAAGAAAGGACTGAATGGCGCACACATACACCTGTTAATAAACAGATCAACGGCTCAAATCCTGTTGAATAAAATGTGGCGGAGGCTACCCCATTTTTAAAAAAAAAGTGGTTAATGCCTGCATTGCACACCTGCTGCTCCTCCTCCCCCCCGCCCCAATTCCTCCACCACCTCCTCCTCTTCCTCCCACCCGTTCTCTGCCACCTCCTCTCAATCCTGCTCCTGCATCCCCCTCCTCCCCGGGCAGCTTCTCCTGCTGCCCTCCTCCACCATGTCCTTTTCCTTCCGCTCAAAAAGTGCCAGAGTGAGAGCAAGGCAAGATTACAAGGATGAGACACACAGCAAGAATAATAACAGACTATGACAATAGCAAGGAGAGCCAGTGAAAGAGCAACAGTAACAGTGTGAGAGCGCCAGAGGGAAAGTGGCTGAGCAAAAGAAGGGTCACGCTGCCAGAGGAGACAGCAATAGAAGTCGCAGAACTGCAGGAGACTATTTACTCAGGCAAGTGAAAGCAGAGCCAGAGAGATTGAGCGAGAGTGACAAGGTAAACATGTGCAAGAGATTGGGAATGAAAGACATTGACAGAGAGCGAAAGTGGAAGGAACAATGAATACTACTGCAGGAAACAATGTGAGGGAGTGAGACAGTGCTAACGCACCCTAGCCAGCAACCAGCTATTTTGGGGGGCAATGAAAGAGAGAGAGTGAGCCAGGGTGAAGAAATCAAAAGAGAGAGAGAGAGAGAGGGTTGAAAACTCTGGACGAATGGAATCAAAACAAGAGAGCAAAGCAGGGGATAAAGGATGAGGACACCAAAGTAATAGGGACTTTACAATTTTTTCCAAGTAGGCTTTAATGGAGCTGTTCTTCTCGTCCAGTTCAGCATTCTTATGCTCGGTGAGCTCGAGCAATTCACGCTTCCCTCTGTGGAGTTCTGCAATCTCCACTTGGTGCCTTTCTGCTTCCCCATCTCGACGAACCTGGCCCACAGAAGAGACATTGCAGTCAGGCCACCGACAACCAAAACACCACCTCCAAGCTGATGGTTTACGCCGGAAAAAACATCCCACCACTGCTCTCCCGATCAGTTCCAAGAACCGGTGGCTTCCTTCTTAGCAGATTGCCCAAATGTGTTCAATGTCAGACTTACTTTTTAACCATTTCCTTGAAAGCATATGGGTCACACGAACCGGTTATGCTGAGCGCTCATGTCAGGGCAAGCGGTCACCCATCCAGAGCCTGAAAGCAGGGGCTACACTGCAGACAGCCTAGAAAACAACACACAAAGATATCTGGGTTATTTTCAAAGTTTGTGACCAGTGTCATGGTGCGCTTAGTTGCTCACGGTACGTAAGGAATCCTTGCATCTCATTTGGCCCCTCCATCTGGCATGCAGAAAATGAGAGATATTGAAAGTTAAGTCGTCCTGTCATGCCCTCGTGAACCACCTTTTTCCCATACATGTATTTTCCACCAGGTTACTAGGTCCACCAGGCCAGGGCAGTGGGACAACAGGGGGTTGGGGGGGGTCTTCTGGCCGGCCCATTCGGATGGGCCAGGAAGTGCCCGAAATTCATTTTTATTTCTTTCTGATTGCACTGTGTGAATGGGCTTGTTGAGAACATGCAGTACCTGACTTTCTGTAGAAAACTTGGAAGTCGAGTTGGGATGGGGGTGGGGGTGGGGATGGGGATGACGAAAGGGACCCAATGGGTTTAGAGGGGTTTAAAGGGTGGGGGTGGGGCTGGGGATGGGGATGGGGATGACGAAAGGGACCCAATGTTAACTTCTTTTTTTCTGTCTTGAAAAAGAGGCATTGGGAAACAACCGTCAACCAAGTTGTTCGTACTATATTCTTAACGGAAAAAAGGAAAACATTCCCTTACAGGCCCGGGTCCGTTTCCACTCCGCAGAGCATCAGTGCAGTTCCTATTCCACCGGCAGGTCTGAAAGATACAACACACATACACACTCTTCACACTTCCCCACGTCTTGTCCCAGGGAAACCTGACAGCATTGATTACTTCTTTAAAAGGATTGATTGTCGAATACGCCCATACTTCCATATCTTCGCCCCCTAACCTTGTAAAAACCCTTGAAAAACAGGTACGAAAACAGTCAGGGGTGTCCCTCTCAGTTCAGTCATGTGCACCATCAGAAAAGTCAATCATGTACACATTATATGTTCGTTAGGATTTAACTCTTTTCCAGGGTTGCATAGCTGCCAACCGCCGACCGTTTTGCAGCCCACCAGAAGGGCCGACCGGTTTTGCAGCCCACCAGTAGGGCTGACCGGTCGTCGGTCTGCCGACCAGTCAGAAAACAGTCGTCCACTGATTTTTTTTCAAATCTGAGTTGCGGGCTGTACTGCGCTTGCTGAGTACTGCCCAAATCCACTGAGAAACTTTTGGGGATGCAGGGGGGTGTTTTTTTTTTTTGTTTTTTTTTTTTTTT
>BFEA01000385.1:193755-212013 GCA_003427395.1 Chara braunii | reverse complement strand
GGGAAGAGCAGAAAGCAACTAGGAAGGAAATGTGTGTAGTCAACAGGCTGGGATTGGGAAAAGGGAAGACGACAGGGATAAGTTCACTGGAGGATGGCTATACTTGCAGGCAGGTAGTACAGCGATGCGGTTGGTGATGAGAATGGCATCGTTGTCCGGGTTCAGACGACCCTCTTGACGCCGCTAAATACTCAAAAAGTTTAACCGACATAGCGAGGGTGAGGGCGATCCACTGGTCAGATGGGAAAAGGCGGGAGATACCCCTCGTTTACCGGGAGAGGGTGGAGAAGGTGGCAAGTGCGCGCTCTTTACCTCCGCTAGATACTAATAGGGGTGACCTGTTGATCAGGCGGGGGCAAGGTTCATCTTGCACTGATCCTTCTTCGTTCCCGGCCATCGATCGTCGTAATGCCGTCGGGTGGGAATCAGTACATGGGAATCTACAGAGGGGTCCACGAACAATGATGACGGGTTGGTTGTCAGGATGCACATGTCGGAAGGGTTGTCGGGATGCACATGTCAGCGAAAACGTTCAGGTGAATGACGACGACCTTCACGTCACCTCGAAATGTAGTTGCTCGCTTCGAAGGGCATCTGCACAACAACATTACATTCGTAAGACAGAGAACCGACGAAAGAGCTGCCCGTGCGGTGAACAAAAAGGCGAGGTAAGGGAAACGAAAACAAGAACATGGGCAAAAATGGCCCCCTCGTCCCCCCTTTCCACTCCCTCGTCTTCCCGTCCTGATGTTGTGATCCCATCAAACCATGTTAAACTGCTCTCTCTCTCTCTCTCTCTCTCTCTCTCTCTCTCTCTCTCTCTCTCTCTCTCTCTCTCTGTCTGTGTGTGTGTGAGTCACGTGATCTTCAGTGTCCCCATCTCCACACCACACGCGAGAACACAACGCTCTTTCCTTCTCGCTCTCTATGTGTGTGATCCCTACCTAATCCCACTGCTACCGTGAAGAAGAACGACTCCGCCACATACTCTCCCGCGTAACAACGACGGGGCATTCGGCTTTGGACGACGAAGAAGAACGAGCGAGCGAGCGTGGACGCCACAGCCTTCTTCCCAAAACGACAACGTCAACTCCTATTTACCTCGCGCGTTCTCCTTTCCCGCCATCACTGCGCTTCGCCCCTCAAGACCATCGGTACACATCATCCACTGCCATATCGGCAGCTTCCTTCGAAAAGGTGGCGGCGGCGAGACACAGATCTCGTCCAGAACACGATAATCTCATCTTCTCCGAACGTAACGTGCCGTACCTCAGCAGAATCTTCTCTGGTCCTTTTCGAATCTTACTAGTTGCACTTCGGTAGCCCGCCTTCCTCTAGACGACTGGAGCCCCCCTTGCCTCAACCCCTCTCTACGGTGACTGACAGAACGACCCCAATTGAAGTTCCAAGACCTCTCGGGGTCATACTCACACCAGGATCTATCAGGATGACGATAATCTCATCTTCTCCGAACGTAACGTGCCGTACCTCAGCAGAATCTTCTCTGGTCTTTTTCGAATCTTACTAGGTGCACTTCGGTAGCCCGCCTTCCTCTAGACGACTAGATGCCACTTTGCCTCAAACCCCTCTCTACGGTGAATTGAAGTTCCAAGACTCCCAAGGGGGCATACTCACACCAGGACTTGTCAGAATGTACCACCCTAACGGCCCGAATTCGGCCAAATACAATCAAGTTATCGTGTGAATGGGAAAGGAATTCGTTCCGGATTTTCTGACCCGAACGGCCCGATTTCGGCCAAATACAATTGAAGTTCTCGTGTGAATGGGAAAGGAATTCGTTCCGGATTTTCTGAATATGCCCCCCCCCTCACCTCAGAGAGGAAAGGAGGCCGCCGGCTCACGACAACAAACACTTCCGTGCCGACCACAGCCGCGCTTCGGAGTACAAATTCACTACTACTCCGTTTTGCTTCGCTTTAGCGGTCCAAGCCTTTGACGTAGTGGATGGATTCTTTCCCCGAATCGCTTGTGTCTGAAACGGTAGTGTCAGACTCGTACTGGACTATTCCCCGAATCGACGTCCGACAATTTCAAGCAAGGTTGACGTGAACTGATCTACATTACTGTAGCAGTTACTTAATACTTACTATTACTGTAGCAATTACTTAATACTTACTATTACTGTAGCAGTTACTTAATACTTACTATTATTGTAGCAGTTACTGTAATACTCACAGGATTTCTGCAGTTGCTACAGCAGATTCACGTCCAGGTTACGATATTGCAGTAACTATAGCAGTTACTATAGCAGTTACTACTTTTGCATATACTACTATAGCAGTTATATTACTATAGCAGTTACTATAGCAGTTATTACTATATAGCATTTACTATAACAGTTACTATAGCAGTTATTACTATATAGCATTTACTATAATAGTTAAGATTTACAGTATTTTTTGCTGTTACTCAGGAAGAAAAGGGAAAGCACCTCAGATTCGGGTAGCTTACAAATACTGTTACTCAGGAAGAAAAGGGAAAGCGCCTCAGATTCGGGTAGCTTACAAGATTATTTGCGCCGTCGCAAGTTCCTACGTAGTAAGAGTGAGTTCCGACTCGGGCTAATCATATCCTGCATGTATACTATGTCAGCAGCCTGTATCATTTCCGCCAGGCCAGACTGGATTACTCACCTGCAAACTTAATTACTGCTCTTGGAAGAAAAGTGGAAAACGGATGGCTGAGGGCATACTCGCACTACGACTCTTTTACGTATTTCTGAACGGAATTGGGGTCGGATACTTCCAAGTACGGCTGTAATTACGGTCAGATACATTTACGATTATTGTGCTAGTTGTGAGTATGCCCTGAGAGATACCATGTTGTTTAAAATTGGCGACAAGAAAACAACTACGGATGATTGATTGATCACTTTAATCTTTCTTTCTGTTCAATCTGCCCAGATCATTGAAATTTACAGTATGTCTCTCTTTATCAATACTATTCTTTGTTATCGATATAACAATTTATTATCAATAAACCAATATAAACGCCGCTGCCGGCCGGCCGAAACTATTCTCTTGGAATCTGTGGTACGCACCCGATGCTCGTATCTAACACATTAGTTCAGTTGCCGATATCTTTTCATGTCTGAATGGCCGAGAAAGGAAGCAGCAATTAACTGGTTTTCATCTCACGCGATTTTTCTTGACGTCTTACTGATTTTGATCTTCGGAGATTTTACGTGATTTTTTCATCGTCCAATAAAAATGGACAGGAAAAGAAGGGTTGCCTTTCAACTACGCCCAATTGGCAGAACTGTCTCCCCTGGAAGCCTCGATGGGCCACAGGACACCCCAGAAACGGAGTGTGTCCAAGTATCTCACTGCGGTCTACACGACCTCTCTCTCTCTCTCTCTCTCTCTCTCTCTCTCTCTCTCTCTCTCTCTATCTATTACCTGTCTCTTATACACATCTAGATGTGTATAAGAGACAGCTCTCTCTCTCTCTCTCTCTCTCTCTCCCCCAACACGTGCAAGCGCACGCACAAAGCTGCAGGGACCCGCTCCATGACGTGAGGCAATCAGGGGAACATGCAGAGGCCGCTTCCATTCTAGGTCACTTTACTTTGTGATAGGCCAAGCCGCGACAGTCCTGGAGCCCGCTCAGCTAGTCTTCCTGTTTACTCGACGACGTAATCAATCGCGCAGTGCCTTGGGCATCTACAACCTCCCCGTCCCGGGTTCTTCCCTTTGTTCATTCAGCCTCCCAGTCAATTCCTCACTCCTCGAAGTCCGCGCTCTTCACCGACTCGGGATCCGACACCAGGATCAGAACCCAGGAGAGTATGAAGAGGGAGCCCGGAAAGTGGAAGGGAAATGCTTTTCACCGATCTAAGGAAAAATGGCACAAAGCAGATAACGAAAGTTCCCGGAGCCCAAACCTGCGTAGGGAGGAGGGCCAAAAGAAGAAGACGAGCGGGAAGAACAAGAGCAGGAAGGAGGAGGAGGAGGAGGAGGAGGAGGAGGAGAGACGAGATGTAAAGAGCCCATGACGAGCACAAAAGCAAAGTGGAGTAGAAGACGTAAGAGTGTCGACCGGTACCACGGGGAGAAAATGTTCATCAAAGTAGTGATGATGACGATGGAAGATCAGGAGGAAGAAAAGGCGGGAGGGTTTTTGACCGGTTGCCGGTCCTTGCTTACCGCTTCCAACTGAAGTTGCTGCGCTTGCGACTTCGCTTCCGCCAGCTCGGCGGAGCGCTCCGCTAGTGAACTAGCAAGCTGATCCTTGTCTTGCTCTAGCTGAGACTGTTCGGCAGCGAGAGCCAGGTATTTCTGCTCCAGAAGCGCGCATGTCTGTTCCGCATTAATCGCCGCCGCATCCGCTCTGGCTTTTTGCACCTCCACCTGAATGAGCAGCTCCCGCACTTTTTCGTCCGCCCGCGCCACCACGGCGGAGACATCATGTCGAACCGCATCATACTCGATGTCCGAAACAAACAACGGCATAGCGAGATGCTAGCGACACGGGAGAGAGAAAGCGAAAGAGACGAGGCCGGAGTGCAGAAAGAGAACAAAGGTGAAAATACCAGACCAGACAAACAGAGAGCGACAAAACCAGCTTCTTCTATCAATGGGTCGGTGCTTGCGACAATCAATATGGAGATGGCGACCGCAACGAAGATGGAGACGGTCGTCCGGCTCTCTTGGCTGGATACCCGGACTTCAGATGGATGTCGTTCACGCGTGTGGCAAGGCGTTAATGACGATGACGACACCCATGCTTCCTCGCACCTGTTTCCAAACCCCTGCTTCAGCCCCCCCCTCTCTATCTTCCCCTTTCGATCGACCCGCTCAGTCGCTTACTTTCCTTCCTCATTCACAGCATACCCTCGCCACGTCGTGTCGCTCCTTACTCCTTTCTTCCACACTCTACCGTAGCGCACCAGCTATGGCCGCAGATCTGACAGGCCCCATCGCCTGTGCTTCAACTAACAACGACCACCTCGCGGCAATCGGTCGGCGCCTCGCCAAAGGCAACGTCGCACTTCACGATTTCCCCCCTCTTTTTGATTTTTTTCCTTACTGGAAGGGCGGGTCGGACTAGTACATCCGACCCTCCTTTTGCCGGGTTCCCCGCTCTTTTTTATATTGGGCGGGTCGGACCAGTACATCCGAGCCTCCTTTTACCGGGGGCGAGGTCCCACTTGCACGGACTAGGAGATTACGGCCGTTGATCTTCGCTATCGACGGTCAATATCGCATAATTGGTGTAAGTGGCACCTAGCCCCGGGGCCGAACCGCCAGCGGCGCACTTCTTTTCTTTTTTGGCTCGCGCCGTCAGACATTAGACATTGTGGTCGGGTAGCCCCGAACCCCCCCAAATTTTCGGCTTGGCTCAATTTCGAGTCTCAAGTTTGCCTGGGCTATGTATTGGCTTGATTTTGGTGTCTATATTGGTTTCCCCTTTTCTCGCTGAAGGATGCAACTGTGGGACTACCGGTAGTTTGCTGTTCTTCTCTTTCCAGCCCAGATGCATAGCAGAACTGAGTTTTGGGGTCCTGCTTTGCAGCAATTTCTGAACGGGTGTCAAACCAGAATGGAGTCTCACCAACTATCAAACTGAGCCCTCCTGTTCCTTCTTTATCTTTTTTATCTTGTTGGATTCGCGTGAGGGGTAGCATCTCCTATTTTATGGAAATTTACTCCAGTGGAACAATCGTCTTGTTCGGATAGTACGCGGAGCAGAAAGGTGACTTTCCTACTTCGGAGCGACCGGCGACAGAATTGTCTTGCGCAGGAGATCGAGCAGCAGGCATATCCACGACCCGAAACCTGGGAGGGAAGATACCTTCATCCTAATTTATAGAAGCCTCGGCTTCTTAATTATGATTTAAAGTTTCGTGATAAGTACGGTTAGCAGATTTGACATTGGTAATTTCTAGTTGTGCTTCTTCATGTGGAATGATATTCTAGGGGAGATATAGAACTGAGTCATGGTTGAAAAGATGGAATCCTCAGGGGAAGGTCCGTCCAACCACCCCCCCTCCCCCGTCAGCCCCCCCTCCGTCCTTGACGTAGGAGGATAAGCAACTAATTAGGGGAATTCTGTGCAATGCTACACGGGGGCATTCTTCCCAAAAAAGTTAGCGTCGAACGCATTAGAGGTAGGTGACGACTATGTCCTGAAGTGTATCAGGTTCAGGGGGGAACACGCAGTTTCAATCTTCTTCGGTGACGAGTCAACATCCCTACCTATAGATGTCAAGAAACGGCTAGTCCATGTCTTGGAAAATGGATGGGCGACAGTGGGGCAGATTTCCGCCCCTCCAAAGAGAGGACTGTTCCATAAAGAGGGGAGGAAGGTGGTCATGTATGTGGCATCAACGAAGGAGATTGCAACTTGGATGTTACGAGTAGGTAAGACAATACTTTATTCCCTTCCAGCCCTGGATGACTGAACAAGAGCACTAGGAGTGGCGGGAGGTCTCGAGGCACAAGTTCTTCTGGCTTCATTGCCAACAGGTCCCTATCGCTACCCTAGTTCCACTTCAAGGAGTTGTAGAAGATGCTTTTGGAAAGGTAGTGAAAGAGTATCTGACCTACAAGGATCATTTGTCCCCTGATCTTGTGAACGTGTGCTTCGACCTCGAATTAGTAGTTGAGTTGGGCAAGCACGGGTATGTTGATATAGAAGTTGTCTATGCTACCACGCCTTGGTGCCCTCATTGTAGGCGTCATTTTCACCACGAAGGAGACCCGAATGCTTGAAAACAAAAACGAATTCCTATCCCGACGTAGTAAAGAAAAACCCAGCGGATCCAAAAATGAATCCCAAACAGAAGGATGGAGGTAAACCTCCAGAGATAAGGAAAGGGAAACCGGTGAAGCCTCCTCTGCCCAGGGGCAAGAAGAACGAGTCGTTGAAGGACACGGATTGCCCATCCCCAACAAAGAGAAGACCCCCTCCTCAATGGGATCGAAAAAGGGTCCAAATCCACCCGATCGATCAGAAGGTGGAGGCGAATCAGTGAAGAAGTCTTCCCAAATGAAAATTGACGAAAAAGTTTATGAAGAAAAGGAGGTGGAGAGAGATTCTGAAAAGAAGGGAAAAGGGGAAGAGGACGACATGGAAAAAAATATCCTTCTAGGAAGGGAAAAGTTAAAGAGGGAGGAAGAACATCAAAGGGAATAAAAAACGAGTTTCGCATATGAGGAGAGTGAGGTAGAAAGAGAGCAAGGGGAAGAGAGTGAAAAAGAAGACCTAAAGTCGGAGGCGGAGGGAACCCTCTCAAAAGGAGATGCTTTCCCCTCCTTTAATGAGGAGAGCATCGACGAGGATGAAGAAAAAGGGTGACGCTTGGTATCGCAGCCCTCGCAGATCCAACTTTTAACACTAAAATCTACGATAATAAAATGCATGTGCTAGGATCGTAGATTAAGGAAGGGGTTGTCTTCCCAGAGGGTGATAGTGGAGTTTTCCCTTCGGAAGAGGACTTTGCAAATTGTTGAGAGGCAATTGCCAATTCGGACAAGGAAGACCCATCGGGATCGTCCTTAATTAGAGAACAACGCCAAAACACAGTTACTCTAACAAAAAGGGTCAAAACTAAATGCAAGGAAAATTCAAGCCAAATTACTAAAAGAGTGATTTTTTTCTCCGACCCGAACAAAAACACGATAAGTCCGAACAAAAACACTGAATGGATTACGCACACAAATGCAATAGATACTATATCATCGGTTCCCTTTTCAGTCAACCTCATCTCGAACCCCCTCCCTCCTCGATAAACAAAGAAGGTGGAAGTTAGGAGGAAGGGAGGGGAGAGGAAAATATACCTTCATATAAAAAACCACAGGGGTAAGTCGCATCTGAAAATCACGCGACAAGGGCCTAGACAATGGTCCTACCACCCAAGGTTAGAATTGCCATATGAAACACTCGAATACTAAGTGATTATAATGGTAAATGCATCATTGATTTCACGCGCAGTGTATTTTTTTTATTGAGTTTCGGATACACATAAACAAAAACCAATAGTACAGGCAACGTATCCTGCATAAATACAAGGATGATGTATAGCCAATACGGGGTCTTGTAGTACAGGGTTTAATTTTTTTTCGGAATCAGTGCTTAAAAGGAAATTCGAAGAAAAGGATTGGAGGTTAAGCATAAAAAAAACAGAGAAAAATAAAGCAATCCATTTGTGAATCATAAGAGGGGCACCAGTCAAGGCAACTTCGTTGCGAGTTCGAAAACAAAAGACAAAACCATAAAGACTCAGGATCCAACACCGTAAATAGAGACTACCTTCATGATTCGACCAAGTTTCAAAAAGGCACGATTACGGGACTGGATCCATTCACATAATACACAGATCATGTGCATACAAAAAATCAAGCCGAATAACCACAAAATTAAAGAAATCCAGAGCTGGTGGGAGGACCCACAGGTGGCGGCACGAAGGGCGGTGTAGCTATTTTAATTGACATAAACTAAAAAATTGGAATTATGGACCAACATGCTAACCCTGAAGGAAAATGGGCATAGATGAAGATCGTCGTTGGAGACGAAGATTGGGCAATTATGTCCCTTTACGTTCCTGTAGGTTACCAAGATAGGATAACCTTCCTAGCAACCATCCCAAAATTTATTCCAAATGCGAAAAACTTGATTCTGGTCGGCGATTGAAATAATGTGTACAATTTTGACTTAGACTCGCTCAAAATGAAACCTGTGAGAATTGACTCTATGATGTTATCTCACTTCATAAAGGCTCAAGCCTTGACAAATATGTACCGAACATTCAATCTAGTAGCCTATGGCTTCACCTGGTACGGACCCAAACCTGCGTGCAATGCCCCAGCCCCACGTAAGCGGGCGAATTTAATGTTGGTAAGAGGTGCTCTGTGGGACCAGAGCATGTGGTGTAACGTCCAAGTAGAGTCTTTGCCAGACCATCAGCCGGTGGCATTGGATATCCTATAAAGAAACCTAGTGGAAAAATATTGACCTCCCTTCTGACTCAATGTAAACATATGTAAAGACGAAGGAATCAAAAAAAGGATTTTTACCCACATGCTCGTCTGACAGAAGACAAAATATTTGTTTGGATTTTGACTTATGGGCAGAGACTGACATCGTAATTATCAAAGCCGCACTAAAAGAATTTTCACGAATGAAATCGTCGAACCGCTCATGGAAAGAAAATTCATCAATAAAAGCGGTTACCGAAGCAGAAAAGAAAATGGGCATTTATCCATTTGTTGATCACTATTGGACCAGAAAGATATGCGCTTTCCTAGCCCGGTTAGAGGCGCTAGAAATTCATAAGCAAAATGAATGGTTTGAATGGTTGAGGATTATGAGAGTCATAGGCTATGATAAAATGAAAAAACTCACCTTTCGCTCGGTAATACTGCGCCAATCCAAACCATTGTTAATGAAACTTTATCATCTTTTTGCTTTAGATGCTTCAGTTGCTACTTATATATTGGAAATGTGTGTGTACACGCTCAAATACTATAGGGATATAATATCTATAAGGTGCCCCTTTGATCCACCGGACAAAGATCTATTGGAATACTTAGATTATTGGGACCCGGTCACAATAAAAATTTAGCCAACGACTATAGATGTGATGAGAGCTCTAATGACACAAAATGAAATCTACAAAGTCGTAAAACAGATGGCCACTAATAAGTGTCGAAGTATTGATGCGCTTCCTATGAAAATGTACACACCCAATTGGGAAGCCTTTTCACCTTTTTTGTACGAAGTTTACAATAATGCCCTACAAGTGGGTTTACTCTCTGATAACTTTATAAAAGGTATGATCACCCTCCTCTACAAGAAGGGTGATAAGCGACAAATACGAAATTGGAGACCCATCTCCCTCTTGAACGTAATATATAAGTTGTTTTTGAAAACACTAACACTCCGTTCGGCAAGGTTCCTCCCTGAACTCATCGGATGGGAACAATGGGTCTTCATCGAGGGTAAATCAATATTTCATAATATATTGGTCACGATACAAACCCTGAAGTCGATCAATAAAAAAAACAAGAGACGTGACGGTGCGCCTCCTTAACATGGAGAAAGCCTATGATAAGGTAGGATGAAACTTCATACACACGAATCTCTATAGAATGGGATTTGAAAACGGTTTTTGCAGGGCAATAGGTGCACGTTACTATAAAGCTTATTCAGTCGTGGTTGTTAATAGTAAGTTGTTCGAGAAATTTGCATTACTAAGATCCTTGAGGAAGGTTGCCCATTAGCCTCCTTGTTGTTTGTACTCCAATTGGAGGTCCTATTGGAAAACATTTGTTCAAATAATTTAATTAGAAGATTAAAAATCAACCCTCAAACACCGTGAAAAGGAGGCGCACTAGCAGACGATTTAACCGTAACATGTGAAAATACACCAGTAGTTTTTCAAAAATTAAGGAAGATATTAGATAATTACTATAGCTTATTCGAGACTTCTATAAACTGAGATAAATCAATATTTTTCCTACCCCTCCTTAAGGTTTTGTGTGTGGATTGGGTACTGCGTCAGATACCAACTAATTAAATGGACCGCTTTATAGACATTCAAGTGTCCCTGTCTGATTGTGTGGTTATGCAGGACACGATATTGGTGGAGAAAGTTATCGTTGGTTGGGTGAGCAACCACAAACTATCTCTGTATGACAGGGTATTACCGTCCTCAACCGAAAGTAACGCTCGAGCGTTATGTACGAATATAACGTCCGTCGGGCATTATATTCATTTGTAACGCCTGAGTATTATATTCAGTAAATTTGTATTAACTTCGGTGAGGCCCCAAAATTATAAAAAACATAAATAAATAAATAAAATTATGTAAAAATAATATTTTGTCTAGGATTGGAATGCGACCAACGTATGCCTGAGAGTCACTTCATAATTCCTTATAAACGCGGAAAAAAAAAAAAAAAAAAAAAAAAAAAGTTAAAATATACCCCTTGGAAGTCAAAATCTCATTCAATCCTCTTTAAAACCCATGTATACCCTCTTTCCCCCACTTTAAAACTCATATATACTACCTCTTCTAGGCACTCTGCCAATGAAACATTCAAATATTACGCTTAGATGTTTTACTCGAATGTAACGCCTGAATGTTTTATTCGAATGGACGTTTCATTTGGAAAACAAATGAGTAAAAATGAAAATCTCATTTTTTTTATAGTAAATTGAATACAACGCCCGAATGTTATTTTGAGGGGAAACGGTAGTTTGATCTGCAATAACCCTCTCCCTTTTTTGTTTCCCACTTTGATCAATAATCCACTTGTTGGGAGAGGAGACCTATTCAACGATTAAGATGGAGGTCGCACGATATTTGTAGAGCCCGACGACCTCGGAGCACCAAGGATTTTTAGTCAAAGTGGCTTGGGATGTAATCATAGCCCTCAGAGCCCAAGGGGGTTGGGTATCCTGGATCCTATATAACAGAACCTAGGCCTACTTGGGAAATAAATGATTTTTTGGAAACAGGGATAAACTATGGGTTAAGTTAGCAGAATGTCTGTTGGCTAAAGAATGAAAATTATCAAACCCAACCCGTGTGTCCTTCCTTTGTAAGCCGCAGAACCAAGTCCAAACAATGGAGGTCCGACCTACTCAGAGGAGACCTCCTAACACTAAGTTGAAAGTACTAAACAAAATCCTATGTTAAAATTTTCTTATAAAAAAGGAGGACAGACCGGTCTTTTCCGGTTGATGCAAGCAGAGGCTACTTTGGAAGGGTATGGCCAGAAAGAGGTATGTTGCAAATTAATGACATTCAAGACACTCAAAACAACGATCGACCACCAACTGAAGTACTGAAAAGATAACTCTCATACTTGCAAAAGGTGGAAGACAACCTTAACAAACGTCGAAAAGCTATCCCCAACCCCAACTACTTGTTGGGGATACTGGAAAACGGGCAACCACCTCCAAAAACTTGGTGAAAAGATTCATACGACCCCAGACGCATTCTCACAGTACTCGGATCGGACCTACTGCAGGGGTTAAGAGTATAATAATGGAGAGAGTAATTAAGAGGAGACACATAGGAAAAACTGAAATTTGAAGGTGAAAAAACGTTACAAGCCTCCCGAGAACTCAGAGAAGTTAGAGTTTGGTTTTCAGAGACAACAAAGAAACGAGAAGCGGAACTCATAACGAAGCAGCCAAAAAACTTGCTAGTGGAACCTCCACTAACAAGGTGGAAGGACAGGTGAGGAAGGGTCACTTTCTTCCTATCTGTTCCTACATAACCAGTCTGGGAGTTAATGTCCATCAAGCAACGAGGAAAAGCGAGGCGATTGTTATGACATCATAAAGAGTTCGGAATCAACCAAGCTTCCAACTAAGTAACCCGAACCTCTTCAAACTCTGGAAGGCGCTGAAGAAAATCTTATCCCAGAAGTAGGCGAGTATCATGTAGGTACAGTCAATGTTGATGACTGCCTCAGCAACCTGGCTAAACTCAATAGGGATGGGTGTCTCTAAGACCTGCTCAAGATGCCAGTGGGGTTGGGAAACATGCAACCATCTATGACTTTACTGCCCGTTAGCAAGCGAAGTTTGGTCATGGTGAAAAGCTCACTGGTCAAAGGTAACTAGGCACATTTTTCCATAAACACATGACAAGATCTTATACGGGTTGTGTCAGGAGAGAAAAAACCTATCAAAAGGGTGGGGTTATGCAACCCTGATGTGCAGAGGCATGGTAATGGAAGTGATTTGGAACACGAAAAATATATCACTCTTTAAAAACGAATAACTCACATTTCACGGTCAGGTAGCTAAGATCCAGACGTCACTGCGAATGACAGTTTAAGTGGGTTTGTAGAGCAGATGCCACTAAAAGAATACGACTTGGTTCAGGAACACATGGGCGAGAGATAACAAATTGGCTTCTGTTACACAGGAAGGTCAACTCAGAATAACACCCTGATTTTTACAGGGGCGAAAAAATGTACACAAAGAACGTGGATAGGCCGGCTTAGGCCGCGAACTTATAATATAAATTTTAGGGGTTTTCTAGTGACGACTATAGCTCGAAGACTGGACTTATAGGTAGATCGAGTTTAGGCTGGAAAACTAAGTATTCAACATTCTGGCAGTAGTCAAAATCTGTTTTTTCTTCTGCGTTTGGTGAAGGGTAAGGCAAAATAACTTTCATAGTGAGACACATTTTCAGGTTGGGAGACAACAAGTTCTAATTTGTTATACTAGTTTTGTAAGCAATATACTACTTATTTACAAGTGATGATAAGGGCATGATAACTTTCGGGTCTCTTCGAAGTCTCGTAAAAAGCAAAACAGGGTAAGACTTCCATAATTTTATCCACTCCAGGCAGATTGTGAGGACCCTGGACTCATGTTTTTGTATTGATAATAACAAGTCGTGGTCACAATGCCCGATTAAAAAATAAAAAAACACTTCAGTTCCATTCGTAGTAATTGCCACAACAAAGGATAACATAAACCCAAATCGAGGAGATTAGTGAGATCCTCTGTTTCTTGTTTTTGTATTTGCAATGTAAAGCAACTCGTTTTATTCAAACCACTTGTATTTCCGGAAGTCGCGGTGCATGCAATCAGTCATTATTAAAGTGTTGTGATGTTTCCACTTGAATAAATTTATGTCAGCGCAGTAGTCACATTAATCTTAGCACGTTACGATACACATGTGACCACAACTTGTAGAAGTATTGGTGGTTTCAATGAATTAGGCCACTAGTTCATGCTACATGAAGGCAGAAACCACTTCTCATAACTTGCTTTCATCATCAACATAAACATTATATTTTCCTTTTCTTTGTTATTTTCCTAAATCGCAAGTACGCAGCCCCAACCTTGAAGTCCGAAACTTTGTCGCCACAAGAAAAAAAATTGAAACTTCAAATGTTGGGTCCGTCGTTGATAAATTTGATAGGTGGTCGTATGTTCATTCCGCGCCTCCACAATTTGAGGTGTCAAGCCGGCAACCCAAGTACCCATATACTGGTCCCCAACCTTATAATCCAAAACTTATCGCCACAAGAAATCGTGGCCGAAACGTCAAACGTTAAGCCCGTTATTAATAAATTAAATCAGTGGCCGTGTTTTCGTTTCACGCCTATATAATTTGAGGTATTAGCCTGCAATGCAGGTGTCAATGTACTAGTGTTTTAAACGCACAATCATGACTCACACTCACCATCGTTGTAAGAATGATATTTTTCTTATTTATTATTTTGTTTTCAAACTTACCCTCGCTAGTTACTTTTGCTTCTTTCCCCCTCTCATAAGATCATAGTGAGAAAAAAACCTCTTACTAGGATGTCTACTTAAAATAATTGAATGTCGTTTGTAATGATAAAGTGATAATGTCCTCACATGAAAAAACTTTGAGATTAGCATGTTGAGAATCCAACTAACTTATTATAATTCATACGACATCAAAATAAATAAATAAAAAATACAACATTGAAAAAATTGTTGATTATGTATCATTTGTACAGCAAACCAACGATTTGTATATCATTACAACATTTATGCCATAAAATGTTGTAAAATTTTCTTATTGAATCATTTATTAGTAATCATTTAGCTAGGCTGTTTTTCCAGGCGCCCGAGCACCCAACTTATGCTCGCATAAGTTGGGGGCCGGGTATGACCCTGGGGCAGTTCCAACGCAAAAAAAAAAAAAAAAAAAAAAAAAAAAAAAAAAAATCGAACGAAAAATATGTTGTGTAGAATTGAAATACATACAACTGTTGGTTAAGGGTTCCTTACAAAATCAAACATCAAGAAAAAATATAACAAAATCACATTAAATTACCCCCCTTTAAGCCCATTCATCCCCTTTCAAACCAATTTATACCTACTTTAAGTTTTACGTCTAGGTACCCTGAGGGTCAGACCCCCCGAGTGTCACGCTCGAGCGGGACTGACCAGACGTGAGAATCTTCCTAGCCGTTTAGTGATTATTAACATAAAAAAAACAACAACCAACTTAATCAATTGAGATAAAAATTTGACATTCCAATCAATGTTTTAAAAAATCAATATTCTTTTAAATAAGTTTTTATTTTATCAAACATACATTTTGTATTTTATTTAATGTTAGTGAAGTTTTCATTAAGTATCAATCTTAGAGGAACAATGATTCTTATATTGTTTTATATTGATTTGGTTTTCAGACGTCGTCGGACCAAATACCCTTACCTTACAAGGGTATTTGACCATGTTTTTATAGCTGACACATGGATTGCACCGACCACCATGATGAAGTCGGTCTGAACTTAAAGTGTACGCATTTTTTGCACGACTTGAAACGATTTCCTCGACCTCTGAGGCTTGGGCAAATCGGTGAGGATTTTTTTTTTTCCGTTAGTATGCGTGCACGTTATTCTGAGGCACGCTTTCATGGTTAGGATTGGTAGTAATACCCTTCAACTGAAAAGGCTGATGGGTCGATTATGTCAGTGTTGTGTCGAGTAAACCTACAACACATACAAAAACTTAAAGCAACAAGTACGTTAGTCGAGCTAAATTAATATATGCCCTGGCCAAAATAGTCAGAGCGATTAAAAGTATGTGATTGTTGGGTTAGCAATAGTGCTCTGAAAACTAGCGTTTTCTCAATCGACATGTTGCCCAAACTTTCATACCGCAAGTGAGGTTGAGGCTCGCTTGGTCTCCCATAGGTAGCGACGCATTTGCCGAACTCCCTGACCGCTCTGTCGGTCCAAGCAACTGGTAACCCGTCCCTTTCGGAGGGAAAACATCATTGCAAGCTCTGATATCGTCCATATAGACCCTAGACCTTGGCTACTTGGGCTGGTACTTGCCTACCTACCACTATCGACCCTCTAAAAAAGTTAACTTTTGTTTTCTTCTGCTCAGTGGCCTGGTCCCTAAACGTCTACCGATGCTTGACTGGTACCGACCGACCTGCTACTTGAGTGATTTTCCCCGCTGCTATGAGAGTCGTAGGCCTACCCCTGCTCGTGTACAAATCGCACAAACAATGCTTCAACGAGGCTCACATACAGAATGAATGAATGATTGAACACTTCCTCTTTACTTTCGGATCTTCGGAGGTCTGCCGATGGACACGGTGTCGGACCAAATACCCTTACAAGTGTATTTGACCATGTTTTTGCAGTCGACAAATCGACGGCATCGGCTACCATGACGGGCCGATCTAAAATGAAAAGGGTGTGCGCAGTTAAGCGTGATACTTGAAACAATTTCCTCGGTCATTGGTGCTGGGGCAAATCGGTGGAGAAAATTTCGAGAGTATGTGCCCCCGTTGTTATGACGCGCGCTGTGATGGTTAGAATCGGTAATGATCCCCTCCGGCCGAAAAGGTCGAGCGGTTGATTAGGTTAGTGATGCGTCAGGTACATCTACGATACGCACTTTGATTTGGGCTGGTACCTACCTGTCTACCTACCGCTACTGGGCCTATAAAATTATCAATTTTGTCTTCGTTTGCTTGGCATCTCGAGTACTCGACACGTCTACCTCTGCTTAGCGTGGTACCGGCCTTCCTGTTACTTGAGTATTTTTTTACGACTCTTAACTGTCGCGTACCGTTTTTCCCGCCACTTGAATGTTTTCCCCGCCGCGACCCTCTATGTCGCGGCCACAGCTAAGTACCGGCCCTTCGGGCCTTCCGATCAACTACGTGCCCCGCGGGTCACACACACAGTTAAGCTAATAAGCACTCGGACAGGCACACAGCCGGCAGGTGTGCACACGTGCAGATTTGGATTTGGGCTCAGGCCACTGGTCGAACCGAGCCCTAACCCTACACATATACAAGAGTTGCTCCTCTTCAATTCGAAGTAGGAGCGAGCTCAGTAGGTTTCGGGGCAGACTGTCAAGCTGGAGACGCAAGGATCGAATCTGTCTCGACCCCGAGTTAATTTTTTTTACAATAAACTCTACTTTTGGTTTCACCCGCGGATGACTGGCCGGGACTTGAACCCCTGACCTCCGTGTCGGGGGGGTTAGTTAGAGGTCAGTTGAGCATGGGCCCCGGATCCGACAGTTGGCTCCACGGGAGGATTAGTAGTTAGATACAATTTTCATTTTTTTTTTTTTTAATTTCTCTTTCTTTTTATTTTCTCTACTTACCTTTATTTTATGTATTCTATTTTATTTTCTTTCTCAAATTTTGTCTTTTTTTTTTCGTTTTAGGAAACAAAATTTTCACGAGTTACTCAAACGAATCCAACGAATCTACCCTACTATTGAGGGTGGATTCGTTCGGGTCAGGGCTACTCAATTAGCCCGCGGTCGAAAGCTCGGGAATCCTATAGGGGTGTATCGACTCACCTTCCCAGAGCCGACCGAGTTCGTACCGTGGAGTGGAAAGGAAGTGCGCAGAAGGAAAGGGAACGTGCGATGAAGGAGAAACTCACGAGGAGGAGAAGGACAAGAGGAGGGAGAAGAGAAAGACAAAGAAGGAGAAAAGGGGAGCGTCGTGAGTGGGAGTAGAGCGTGAGGGAGTGCATGCGTGGAGGATAGAAGAAAAACGAGTTTGCGAAAAGGAAGAAGAAGAAAGAAGGAGGAGTAGGGGAGGAGAAAAAAAGAAAAGGGGGAAGAATTCTTATCTGAGCGTGCGGTCGGACGACAACGACCACGATGACGACGACTTACGACGACGACGATGACAACAGAGCGGGAGAATAAGAAAAGGTCAGTCCGCGATCACGCAGTTTACCTCATGGTATTTCCATCGATACAAAAATATATATACATATATAAATAAATAAATAAATAAATAAATAAATAAATAAATAAATAAATAAATAAATAAATAAAATAAATCTACCACTAAAATATAGAAAGATTCACTACTACACATGTATGTGTGTGTGTGTGTGTGTGAGAGAGAGAGAGTGAGAGAGAGAAGAGAGTACTTCTATCGATCCAAGGCAACAAGGCCGCGGCGAACCTTGTGCAACCTGCATCGAAGAGGAGGGGAAAATCGATCGAATCTTCCACTAGAACGTCGAAATATTCACTACTGCACATGCGTGTATATGTGTGTGTGTGTGTGCCAACGAGTGTGTGTTTACTCCGACCGCGCAGCACGCTGCATAGTACACCCATCCATAGGATGAGCCAAATCAAATGAATATAACGTTAGAACATGGAAATATACTCTGCTACATTAGCATGAATGCGTGTACGTGTGTATGTGTATAGGAAGTGAATGTGTGAGTGTGTGTGTGTGTATGAATGTGTGTGTGTGTGTGTGTGTGTGTGTGTGTGTGA
>BFEA01000385.1:117551-133267 GCA_003427395.1 Chara braunii | reverse complement strand
TGACATTGAGAAGAGGATGGATAGAGGTTCAAGGAGTGTTCGTCCAGTCGCTTCTTGTGTGATTAACTTGATATTTGGATGGTATTGAGAAGTGGTTGGATAGAGGGTCAATGAGTGTCCGTCCAGTCGCTTGTTATGTGATTAACTTGATATTTGGATGGTATTGAAAAGTGGTCGGATAGAGGGCCAAAGAGTGTCCGTCCAACTACTTTATGTGTGATTGATCTAAGATTGAATATTATTTGGTATTGATGTGTGACTGGATAGAGGACCAAGGAGTGTCCGTCCAGTCGCTACTTGTGTGATTAACTTATGACATTGAGAAAAGACTGGATAGAGGGTGAACGAGTGTCCGTCTTGTCGCTTCTTGTGTGATTAACTTGATATTTGAATGGTATTGAGAAGTGGTTGGATAGAGGGTCAAGGAGTGTTCGTCTAATCACTTCTTGTATGATTAACTTGATATTTTGATGGTATTGAGAAGTGGCTGGATAGAGGACTAAGAAGTGTCCCGGGCCATCCAGTCGATTCGTGTGTGATTAACTTGATATTTGGATGACATTGAAAAGTGGCTGGATAAGGGGCCAATGTGTGTCCGTCCTGCTGCTTTGTGTGTAATTGATTTAACATTGATAAGTGTTTGGTATTGATGAGTGACTGGATAGAAGGCCAAGGAGTGTTCGTCCAATTGCTTCTTGTGCAATTAACTTGTTATATGGATGACATTGAGTTGGGACTGGATAATGGGTCAAGGAAAGTCCGTCCTGTCACTTCTTGTGTGATTAACTTGATATTTGGATGGTATTGAGAAGTGGTTGGATAGAGGGCAAAGGAGTGTCTATCCAGCTGCTTTATGTATGATTGATCTAACATTCATAACTGTTTGGTATTGATGAGTGACTGGATAGAGGGTCCAGGAGTGTCCGTCCAGTCATTTATTGTGTGATTAACTTGATATCTGAATGGCATTGAGAAGAGGTTGGATAGAAAGCAAAGGAGTGTCTGTCCTGTCGCTTCGAGTATATTTAACTTGATGGTCTGATTGGTATTGAGGAATGACTGGGTAAAGGGCCAAGGAGTGTCCACCGAGTTCGTCTATCGATGATGATTCTTCTGAATTGAATGTTTAAAATATGACGGGTTAAATAACAGAGTGGTGAGAACACGGGGACGATATATCCCTTCTGCGAAAGCAATGTGACTTGGCTTATAATCTAATGACTTGTCTTCTCCCAACGAATTGACAGAAACGTGGGGGGGGGGGTAATGAGACTGATCAGGGAAGTCAGATTATTACGATTACTAGAAAAAAAAATCTAAGAGCAAGAATGCCCGTAGAAATTGAGAAGAATCTGATGAGAAAGAAACTTGACAATACAAAATGGGTTTGTAAGATGGGTACCTCGCAAACCAACTTAGGTAAAGCAAGCGATAAACGTAGCCTACGAACAAGTAAAGAAAAACCATTAGGAAAAGTTAGAAGTAGACTTTTGGTTAAACATTCGATGGGTGAGAAGGAACCCGAAGAAGTAAACTTCGGGGAAGAAACGTCAGAGATAAAAAAAAAGAAAAGGATGTTGAAATATATGGGACGCGTGTGTGCAAGTCGTGAATACAAGGGTATAACCGGGTAAAAGAGCTTTATTAAAAGTTTATGCATCTATTGCATTACATATTTTTCACCTGGAAAACAGGTCGGTCTAACTGATTCAACTATTATCCGGCGTGATACCCACTCTTAAAGATGAACCCCTATAGGCAGGCAAAGCTTCACTTGTGCCTCATGACTTAAAGGTCATAATCACTCTTAAGGGGGTCCTTCTGTGCAGTGAGGGGGCTTGGCATAGATGCGTCACAAGAGTTGAAGAGAATGCTGAGAGAGGGTTATGAGAGTGAGGGAGAAGTATGAAGTGCTATGTTGATTGCATTTAATGCATGACATGTGTGTCTCGTTCTTCATCTGTGCAGGTTTTTGGGCCAAGGAGTTTGTTTCTTTTTCTTCTGAGCATTTTTTTTCTGTGCATTGCGAGTGGTACGTGCATCTCATTGGATACACCACGACTGTGAGAATGTGGCTTGTTCATCTACATTACCCATCTACATTACCCCCATTATACGCATATCTATGTCTGAGTCACAAAGACTAAGAGAGGAATGGTATATTAGGTTGTCGTTTTTTTTTTTCCAGATGGATCTTGGAGAGGTTACTGGTAAGCAGATCAAAGGAATCGAGATCTTCTTTGAAATTTAATAGTTGGACGATTAGGTCCGTGATAGTGAGTCTGTCGTCCGCTATGGGGCGCTAGGAATCCTCTACCATATTAAAAGGTGCTCTTACTTTATTACTACCATAATCAACGAAAAGTAAGGCAGCCTGATTGCTTAGATAATATCAGTCAGCGAGAAGCCTGTTGAACTTTCCTTTAAGTGCCGACAAAACATCATGTAGCTATAAGGATTGTGAACATTCGTATATATGAGAACACTATTAGACCCATTGCTAGTACCCTAGTCCAAAGAGGTCCACATACCGAGTCATTATTCGGACTTCGGGACGGTATGCCGCTTATATGGGCTTTACATGTTCTCGACGGTACCAAGTGGTTATGGGACAAGGAACCTTAATGTAAAGTTCCTCTTATTTTCACAGGAGTTTCTGTGCTACAACGAAGAGAAAAAAAAAAACTCAGTCAGTCCACCTCTGGCACAACATAATAAAAACCACTACATGCGGGTCGGTAGCTCAACAGGGATACCCCTTCTTGAGGGTGGTGACAACCCCTTGAGTAGAAGGAAGTTGTCCTCTCGCGGAGTCAAGACCTGTCGCGAGTAGTATGACTGACGCGCACGGTTGGAGTGGAACAATATGGGAAGAAAAGGGACAAACAAAAATTCCTACGAGACACAGCCGTGAAGGTCCGACGCTTGTGACCGCGTCCAGGCCGCACGTTACGACAACATGCTACACCAAGGTGTAAGTGCATTGACCACTTTCAACTCTATGAGTTGACCTTGAAATGTGGTGAACGAAATCGAGTCTTTCAGCCTTGGCAAATACCCCACTTCAACGTCCATATGAATGTTGATTAACTGTGGAGTGCGAGCATCACGTTTCGAAGGATATACCTTCTGTACCGATCCAATAGAGTAATCCACCGTCGATTTGAGGTAGCAGTATGCATCAATAGGCACGTCTTATATCTGTATCTAAAAATACTTTCTCGCCGCTTTGCTTCTTGCATCCTATATGTCGACCTTAGTCATTCATGGCTTGAAGCAGATGCGGTGCCATCTCCCTCGTAATGATACTCGGATTTCCTGTTCCTCCAACATCCACTCCACCACTTTCCTATCTTTAGCCACATAGGACAAGACGTTGCTCGATTCGATGCATATTATAGGATCAAACCTTTCTTCTCTCATCCAGATATTCTCGTATGCTTTTATAACATCTCCTTTAATCTTCTTTGGAAGATTCTTAGAGCCTTCCTGAAAGATGACTGTAACTGTTCTCTCTTTCAACCACTTTGCCTGAATTTCATCCAAAGATGGATTCAAGGTAAACTGGGCTCTCGTTCCTTCCACCTTCATCTCGCCAATATCCCATCCAGATGGCAACAGGTCAGCATCAAAGCACTTGGAAAGCATGTCCCTGGCGCGTTCTTCTTCAGCCCAGTAGTTGGTCTGCGAAGGAGGAGGAGAGCGGTTCTGCATACCTACGTCCTCTTCTACTCTCGTTTGCGGTCGTGGAGTTGTCACCTCGGCTTCTGCTCCCATCCCACGTCCCCCCCAAGAGGAGGGGGAGGATCCTTTGGCTTTGGTTGGGCTACATCCAACTCCATTCCCATATCACCCCCAGAGGGAGGTATCAGAGCGCCAGCTGCTTCTGCGGTGTCCTAACAATGATATCGATGCCCTAAACTTCTCACGGGAAGGCAACTTGCAGAACTGGTATGAGACTAAGTTCGTCTTTGATTGAGTGCGAGTGCGATGGAGTGTATCGTGTAGTAGGGTAAGTGTCGTAAGGCTAGCCTGTCAGTACAAGGGAGTCATACATAGCTGAACTTTGTGTACATGACGACTGAACTTTGTGTACATGACGACTTGCGCGTCAAAGGGAGTCATACATAGCTGAACTTTGTGTACATGACGACTTGCGCGTCAACCATGGCGGCTGACGGCAGGCGGCTAGACCGGCATTCACCGGTGGCAGCAGGACCGAGCGCTATTCATGCCATGAACCGGCACCCCCCCTCGTTAGGTGGGAAGGATTTCTGGTGGGTCAACATGAAGAACCCACAAAAAGAAGGAAAAGAAAGCGTGAAAGCTACTGTGGCCAGTGCAAGGGCATCGCCACACCACTCTCGAAATGTGAGAAAGACAAAATGTGGCGGGTGAGGCCTACATCGATTGGCGGCGGGCAGATAGCATGATGGCTACTTGTATGGCTCTATATACTGAGGGTTGCGATCTGCGATTTCTGTTGGAGGATCGGCTTGCATCCGAGGCAATAACAATACCAACAGCAATTTCAACAACAACAACAATAACCACAACGACAACAACGATGACACACGATACGACGAAGGTGACATCACCACCAATGGCGACGGGGGCATCAATCGCCACGACCGGTATAATTCCACTGGCGGGAGCGGAGACGACAAGAAGGTGATCACGCTAATTCCACTGGCAGGGGCGGAATTGACAATGATGGCGGCCAAGCCACTATTGACGATGGTAGGTCCATTTACACAGGCGTGGGCTGTGGGTTCGGCCCCTCGACTTTTCCCTCCCGATGATGAGGGTTCGTTTATGCACATCTGGTCTCTTGCTATCCGGCGTGTAGGGGTGGGTTAGATAGAGAGTAAGGGTTTGTGGGGGATTGCCAGCTCTGATCTCTCATTACCGCGATGTCCGATGGGTTTGATAGCTTAGGAAGAGATTGGATGGATATAGTGACCAGGCCTTTTTTGGAATTCAAAATTAATGAATATTGACACGTGGCAAGGCCCTGTCCTACTATAATCTCATATAATTCGTTTTTAGATATACTACCCTCTGTGAGTAGTGGACAGTAGTGGGCTCTATTAGTGGATGGGGCCTATTCACAAGATTTCGGTATGCCAATCAATCCAATTTAGTTCAATTCAGCTTTGATATAGTAGGAGATAGGTGCAGTAGGTTAATCCTCCTCCCGTAAGGGGGAGTAATCAATGCCTCTGCATGTACATGGCCATGTGGCCCATTCAGATCCTTTTCATTTGCTACAAGAACGTTGTACAGGGACGCTGGACCCGATTTCCAGCAGGTGTTGCTCCCACCAATAGATGGAGCCTTCGCTGCGGGGGATCACCAATAGATGGAGCCTTCGCTGCGGGGGATCACTTGACGGGGTTGCTCTTACCACCTGCTAATGGAAAAAAAAAAAGAAAAAAAGAAAAAAAGAAAAGAAGAAAGAGAAAAATGCGGCGGGTGCATCTGGCCATGTTATACGAGGAAGTTCATTCGCATTTTGCGCATTTCAAGAGTTGTGTGGCGAGGCCCCTTGTGTCATCCTGTTTAGGGACCTGACGTGACTCGCACTTCTACTCCATCCCCAAATCGGCGCTCCGCAAGTTCTGTTTCCTAAATATGCGGATATAGGGCCTCGCTGCACTACTCTCGACATGCACAAAAGACAAAAATCATGGCGGTATATCTTTCCATACTATAGCTGAAGATTCACTCTCGTTTTGCAGATTTCGAGAGTGGTGCAGCGAGGCCCATACTCGCTCCACTACTCTCGACATGTGCAAAACGAGAGTGAATCTTCCGCTAGAATATGGAAATATACACCCCCATGGTTTTTTGTCTTCTGTGTACTATGGGCCTTGCCACACCACTCTCGAAATGTGAAAAGACAAAAATGTGGCGGGTGCATCTGGCCATGTTCTAGGTGGCAGTTCATTCTCATTTTGCACATTTCGAGAGTGGTTTGGCGATGACCTATGCCCTCCACTCGAGGGTTCGCTCTCTTTTTCCCCCCCTTCAGATCTCATCATTCATTGATTGAACTGACCGGTCCTATGTGGTATTTCACTTATCTCTGTCCTGTCCGATTCGAACGCCGGTCGGTATTTCAGCAGTTCAGGCGTATACCAACTGAGCTACGTCGGCCGGTTAGTCGTTCTCGTTCCCCCTTCAGATCTCATCATTTCATTGAACTGACCGCTTCATTGAACTGACCGGCCCTATGTGGTATTTCACTTATCTGTGTTCTGTGGGATTCGAACGCCGGTCTGTATTTCAGCAGTTCAGGGGTATACCAACTGCGCTACGTCGGCCGGTTAGTCGTTCTCTTTCCCCTTGACCGTACCTATTTCTGGACTTATTTCTGTACGTAATTGCGTGGTCGGAGGGGCGGCGGCACGCTGGTGGTTCACGGGGTTGACGATCGATTGTGAGGGATATGGACACGGCGGGACGTGGATTGGGGTGAAGGGGAAGAGCGGTGGGGTCAGGGGTTTTTATCACTGACGGGGCTTGGATCGGGAGCCGAAGCGCGCCGGGGCGCCATGGCCGCAGCTGCGGTGGCGGTTCTGCTACACCTACGACGATGGTTTGTCATATGCTCGGTGGGGCCGACTGTGGCGATGGTGTTGAGGGGTTGTCGGGATCCATGTTGGTTCTACCTCTGTAATCACTGATCAAGTGAATCACTCTCGTTCTGCACGTAATTGCGGTCAGCCGGATCCAAGTAGGAGGCCATAATAGCGGTCAAATGCACCTGCGACTTTCTCTTAGGAATCCCTTCAGTTAGTTGAATGACATGCACTTGCCGTTACATCTGTGGATTTTGCATTACTCTCGTGATCGAACGACGAACAACGAATGTGTGCATGGTAGCTCTTTGAGAACTTGATTGGCGATTTCTAATCTGTTTATGCAATTGTAAGTTGATGGGATGATGTGTCACTGAGCTGCGTCTCTGGAGTAAGAACGACGGCATGAAGGGGTGGCGTTGTGGTGTGCGAGCTCTCGGATGTGAGGAAGTTGTAAATGAATGAATGAATCTTGAATGAGCTGGGTGCGTGCTTTTGGATTTCTGATGATGGATCGGGAAACGGGATGTTTGCTAGACCGTGGTTGTATGAATAAGGGCGAGATCCCACTAGGTAGCCAACAAGATTGGACTAGGCGACTGAATCTGGATGCGTTGTATGTAGAGATACAGAAAAGCAGAGCAATAGCAATGATCTGCACGTGGAATCTTGAATGAGCTGGGTGCGTCTTTTTCGACTTTCCGATGACGGATCGGGAAACGGGATGTTTGCTAAGCTGTGGCTGTATCCACTAGCCAAGAAGATTGGACTAATTGCCTGAATCTGGATGCGTTTTATGCAGAGATACAGAAAAGCAGAGTAATGGCAATGATCGGCACAGCTTAGCAAACATCTCGTTTCCTGATCCGTCATAGTCTCGACTTCTTCCCTTGGTGAGACCGCGCTCCCCCCCTATCACGATCTGTGTGTGTGTGTGTGTGTCTGTGTGTGTGTGTGTGTGTGTGTGTGTGTGTGTGTGTGTGTGTGTGTGAGGTCATATTCGCTATACACTCGAAAAAAGCATGACTGTGCCGAACAGACTGTTTCGTCGGACTTTCACCGACTCGTCAGGAGGTTGAAACCCGACAGTCTGCCCAGGATGCATTTGACTGATGTTTAAGGACTCACCGCATCGCCCAGAGTTAGCGATACCCCTGAGAAGAGTGGTCGGCTTTACTCACACAAACCCATGCCTGCAATCCTAGCAGACTGTCGGCCCAAACCCCTGACAAGAACGGCAGTACGTGTGAGAAGCTAGTCTGACACAGTCATAAGACCTACTCAGCCATGCACATCCAATGCCATGACCGGTAGTACGGTCCCGGCCCTACCCGCATCGATCTGCCTTAACGGAGACCTTAGCAAGGTCTCGATGTGTGTTGTCATATTCGCCATGTGTGTGTGTGTGTGTGTGTATGTGTGTGTGTGTGTGTGTGTGTGAACGTATATGCGATTTTCATGTCATTGCACTGAATTGGATTTCATTTAACTCATGGTAGGGGACTGAAGATGGTAGGGGACTGAAAATCTGACGAGGAGATAGTTATCGTAAATCGGATCAGCGTTTCCCAGGATGAGAGTGTTGGTGATGGATGCTGATGGGCACAGCGTAATGCGGAGTCGACTATTACGTACCCCTCGAACAGTTGCTTGAACTTCATCAGTGTCTGCCTGCAAGGAGGAGGGTTGTTATTCGGACTTTTTGCTCATGGATGGGCATTGATCGGCGAACATGTGCTCATGGATGCCCGGGCTCTGTGTGATGGTTTTGACGGTCTTGATGATGGATTTGATGATTCTTGTGATTTTGATGATTGTGATGATTGTGATGATGTGGACCCTACTCTGACTGGTTTTGCCTATACTGTCTGTCGTGCTCCTGGGTTATTACTACTCGTTGGGGTGGAGCAGAATGATACCATGGCCAGCAATTCCAAATGAAGAGACAAAGGTTGGAGACGATGCAAGGATCTGCGAATCACTGCTGCATTTGGTATATGGTGATAGACTGCACGAAGCTTGTCATCACGTGATTGGTGGCGACAGTCCCCTATGCAGGAACAGTCGTCTCAAACCCAAGTAAACTCCGTTGTTGAACCACCAGTACCTTTCTTTTCCCATATATCAGCCGCGGGAAAAGATACTAGTAGTAAGAGTGGAAGCATTTCGACGCGGGTGTATTTGGCCCCTCCGGCAGTGGTCCATTCATCCTCTCCGTAAGTCTCGGCCGCATGCGGGAGCGACTTTTGGAGGTCCTGGTGGTTTAAATATGGTTTAAATACCCCCCTCATGCACTCGGATTCGAGCAGTTCATGGGGTCTGTCTTTCAACAATTCATGGGGTGTTGTTCCCAACTGAGCTATTGGTAGGTCACGGATTTGGAACACTCATCTCATACCCAAGCAAACGCAGTTGTTAAGGAAGGGGTATCTTAATGAGCAGATAGGTTGGATCGATAGGATTCGCGAAATTTTATGTGTTAAGGGCGGCGGCGGCGGCGGCGGCGGCGGCGGCGGCTGAGACATTCCCCGTGCGTAATAGAGGAACGTGGGTTAAGGAAAAGCAGAGTTGATAAGGAGTAATAAATAGACAGGATAAGGAAGAGATGGGGGAAGAAGGAGTGGAGTGGGAGAGGGAGACAGTCAGAGAACTGGAAAGAAGGTCAGGAGAACGAAACTCGACACGTCAGCAGCCGATGAATGGGAGGCCAACAAGCTCCCGCGGGGGGTGGCATGCGCCCGCCACATCATCCACAATCAGTCAGTCAAACCACCGAGATGGAAAATCCTTGCCCGCCCAGGCAAGTCGAATCAGAGGAGGGGGAGGAGGAGGAGGAGCGTTAGAGCGGTGGGAGTATGAGGGGAAGAAGGATGCGGAGAGTATCGACGCCCTCAGCCAGAAATTGAACCGACTGAGAGCGACGTATTGCAGTCAGGGCGAACGGTCCTCCCCCTTCCTTCCACTTATAGACCACCACCCCTTCTTCCCACTGTGCTTGCCAAAGGATGGTGCTGCTGCTACTCTCTCGCATTCGCTCGTCGACGGCCCCAGCAATTCAACTCTGGAGGCTGCAAATTACCACGCAAGAAGAGAGAAAATATTGGCTAGTATGCGTCTCACAGCTGGGGCTTGGCGTGGATCGGCCGATGAGCCGCCCGACGCCCAAGCGTCAGAACCATTTTCCGGACTTGTTGTGGGAGGAAGAAGAACACCATCCAGATGGCCACCAACGGAGGAAGATAACCATAGTCGCCGTGATATAATGATAAAGGAAAGACGATTGTCGCACTCCTCCTCGCAATTGGCTGGGACCATCTCGATAAGGAGGAGGAGGGGGGAGGAGCCGTCGACGTTGTTCGGCGGCGGGCGACAAATGCTCGATCCTGAGGGGGGGGAAGCGCAGCCGCTGGAGAGCGGCCGCGCGGGGCAACTGCGCCGCCGACAAATGCTCGATCCTCTGGGGGGGGAAGCGCAGCTGGAGAGCGGCCGCGCGCGGCAACGACTGCAATGTGCCGACGCCTACCGTCGCGGTCGTGGGGGGGCTTTGGAAGATCCTGTGGACGCTGGCAGGCCGTTCGTTGGGCTGCGCTTTCCGCGGCCGCAGCAGGAGGAAGGGCAAACTCGCTCAGAGCGCACACTCCGACTACTCAGCGCAGGCGCACTAGCAACAGCAGATGCGGAACGTCGCGCATGCAGCAGTATCCTCGGTCATGACGATACGGGTGACCTACATGTAGCAGCAGGAGGAGTAGGAAGTCGACGGCACTGCAGGCAATCGCATTCCTTTCATTTTCAGCTGACGGAGCAGAAGGCCGTCTCTCATCAATCTAGGTTTGACTTAGTCTCCGGGGACATTGTGACGTCGGGATCTCCGGGAATTCTGTCAGGAGGGGCGTCGGCGGTTGCCTTTAGTGCGGCCGCCCGACGAGCGACAGTGGCCTGCTCCCCTGAAACTGCCGGTGCTGCTGCGGCTGCTGTAGAGGAGGCTGACGAGCTGGCTTTTGGTATGTGCGGCGGCGGCGGGACTCAGAATGACTTGGGAGACACTGTGTCTGGGCACAACGATTGGACTTTTGTCACACCGCTTGACCGCTGGCTGCGGGAGGAGAACAAGCAGCTCTCTGAGAGAGTGTCCATTATACAGGAGAAGTACCAGGAGGTGCTGCAGGAGAGGCGCCAGCTCAATGAGAAGCTAAAGAAATCCATGGCCGAAACTGAGTGTCTTGCCACAAATTCCAAGAAAATTCAGGCCTTGTGGCAGTTGCAATCTTCCAGAGACAAGTTGGGTACTTCAACCGCTTCCTCACTCACCCGTTCTCCCCTCCTTTCTCTTCCTTACCGTTTCCTGGTCTCCCGCCGGGGCTGTAGGTCCCACTTGCACGAATTAAGAGATACTGACCGTATGTATAGCAAAGATCAACGGCCGAGATCTCCTAATTTGCGCAAGTGGGACCTTGCCCCCGGTTAAGATGAAGATGAATATTTCCAGCCCCCAGTCCCAGTCTAATGCTCTTCTTGATGCAGTTCCAGTCTGATGCTCATCTCGATGTTCCGTCCTCTCTTAGTCCAACAAGCAGTGTTGGCAGCTTTTTTCCTCAGCGCCACTCGCGTGCAGCAAGTCAAACGAGCGGTCGACATTTACTTAGAACACATGGTATAGCTTCACGGCTAAGATGCGGTCTGCATTTGAATAGAACACATGGTAAGAACACATGGTATAACCTTACGGCAACGGTGCGGTCTGCATTTGAATAAAACTCATGGTATAACCTCACGGTCTGCATTTAGTTTTTTTTAACAAAACCAAGTCAATTCATTATAAAACCATCCGAGGCCGGCTCCCTCAAAATTCAAAATAGAACCCATGTTTTTTGTTGTTGTTTTTTTTTTAATGCGGAGTTTTTCATCCGCTAATTACAAATTTCTAGACATTTATCTCTCTCTGAGATGTACGTAGAACACATGGTATAGCCTCACGGTCTGCATTTTTTTTTTTTAACAAAACCAAGTCAATTCATTATAAAACCATCTGAGGCCGGCGCCCTCACAATTCAACCCAGGTCTGCATTTAAATAGAACACATGGACTCCCGGAACACATGGTATAGCCCCACGGTGTGCATTCAAATAGAACACATGGTATAGCCTCAAGGTCTGCATTCACATAGAACGCACGGTATAGCCTCAAGGTCTGCATTCAAATAGAACGCACGGTATAGCCTCACGGTCTGCATTCAAATAGAACACATGGTATAGCCTCACGGACTCCATTCAAATAGAACACATGGTGTAGCCTCACGGCCGACCGTAAAAAAATAGTTCAATCGGTCCGCATCGGAATAGAGTGCACGGAAGTGCTTGAAGATAGATGATCTTGATGTTGTCCCAAGCACAGTGACAGAGAAGGATGGCAGGGTCGGACCTGGGGGGGACACGAGATTTTATGCGCTTCTACTGGGGCCTTGTGTCCGAGGCACAGCGGTCTAGTGACGTCACCCTTGCTGAAGCCGTCAAATCCTCGTTATCGCTTGTGAACATGCCCCCCCGCTCCCCCCCCCCCCTCTCCTCCCCTTTCATTTGACAGCAGGTGGTGGCGGTGTGCATACATTTAGACGGAGGCACACACGCTCATTCGGTCTATACTGAGGCTGACGCTGAGTCTGGAGCAGACTAGTTGTAGTAAGGAGCATCACCATACCAAGGGCGGGGTCCCTCTTTCATCGCAAAAATGCATCTTTGGGACCCCGAAAACATTTCCGCTGGGAAACTTGGAAAATGTGCTATTTCTGCAATTACCCCCCCTCTCCCCCCCCGGGCCCCAATCCCAATTTTCAAGCTCTTTGTGGTGTTATGTGGTTGCCCCCCAAGCGGAAGTCGTTTAGGGTCCGGTCTTAAAGTCACTGTTTGATGCACTTGAAAAATCGTCTATGTAATAATCCAATGATTCTCAGACAGATGCACCGGTGCAATGAAATTGGCCCTCCTTCATTGTTTATATTTCACAGGCCTACGCTTTTGTGTGTGTGTGTGGGTGGGTGGGGGGGAGGTATAGTCAAGGCAGAGTGGTGGGTAATGCTGGGGTAGAACGGAAAATGGAGCTTTTGTGATTGCTGATTTGTTACTGAAAAACGACATAACACCAGTGGTTTTGCAGTCAGAACCTGAAACTTGCAAAGGAGGAGTTGAGAGAGAAAGACCGGAAAATATGCTCTTTGGCGTTGAAGATCGACAGGCAACAGGCTGTCATCAAGAGTATGCAAGATGAGCTTTCAGGTTGCTCTCAGCGAATCATGCAGCTGGAGAAGGATCGCGATGAAGCGCTCATCCATCGTCAAAGGTGTGCACTCCACGCATGTGATGGCAGAAGCTGGCACAGAAGCTCTTTGCATATCTACCTTTCTTCCTCTCTGTGTAATCCACAGCTTCTCTCTCTCTCTCTCTCTCTCTCTCTCTCTCTCTCTCTCTCTCTCTCTCTCTCTCTCTCTCTCGCAATTGAAGTTCTGTCTGTATGACGTCGAACAGGAGAGGAGAAAGGAAGTTCAACGTCTGAATTATGGAGTCAGCTCTTTGTATGGACGGACATTCCAGCTACCAGTAGTCTCAGTAAGTCAGAACGGGTACTATAGTATGGCTTGAGACGGTAGGGGACTTTACAGTCAATTTGGAAGGAGAGATGAGAGATGCAGCATCACGCTGGATGGCACGAGGAACTCGAGAGGAAAGGTGTGGGCAGCAACCCCAAACCTAATTGGAGCAGAACTTCCTGACGGTCAATTTGGAAGGAGAGAGGAGAGATGCAGCATCACGCTGGATGGCACGAGGAACTCGAGTGGAAAGGTGTGGGCAGCAACCCCAAACCTAATTGAAGCAGAACTTTTATGCAAGTGCCGGAATATCGAAATTTTAATTCCAGGGGGGGGGTCCCGAATCAGAACACCAGCTAAGACCAAGATTTCAACATACCTGGCCAGCGATAGGCACGGTGGCAGCGGTTGGGAGACTGAGCATCAGGTGAAAAGCCTGTCATAACTCAGGAATGGGGAGGAACGACGCGATCCCATCTGGAGATAAGAGACAACAGTCACAGCTCAGAGGACAAACCCAACCAAGACAACTGCAATGTCTTATCTGCCACTTTTGTCCTTCATTCTCGCATGCAAGGTTAATCGGACAGCCAGCCCTTGGTTGAACCCTGACCGTGTCTCTGGTATGCAGCTGAACGGAATACTCGTTGTTCGTTGGCAAGGCCGATCCGCTACAAGATCGCACAAAGTCTTCCCTTGCACAGCAACGTCAAAAATTGCATTTGCCAGGACATTGAGGAAACCAGGCCACGAAGTGGGGAAAGGGGAGGAAACCAGGCCACAAAGTGGGGAAAGGGGAGGGAACCAGGCCATGAAGTGGGAAAGGGACAATTCGCGGATGGTACTTGTGGTCTTGGTTGAGTGGTCAATCCTCCTGGGATCGTACTTGTGGTCTGAGAGGGATGAGAGGAGGAAGATTGGCAAGCTGACAGCCAAATCCTCCTAAGAAGGGAGTAATTCAGGGATCCTTCGGCCAGTTGGAAGGAAGCGTGAGTGTGTATGTGGATGTAAGGGGCGTAGGAACGGAACTGATGCTCCCCAGAATGGATATGGCGCCAGGACCATAAGGTTTTGTTTAAAAAATTGGAAAAAAAAAAAAGATGGAAATAACTGGATATCATGTGCAGAGCCGGTAATGCGTGGACGGTGGGGAGGCATTATGTTGCCTTAGGATGTTGAGTGATGCCTAAGAGGAGGAATGTTCCAATGAGAGTTGTTGTTATATATGTATAGTACGTTGTTTTTTGCTTTTTGTTTTTGTTTTTTGTTTCTTTTTAAAAAAGGGACCCTTCTATTCTGGGGGGGGCGTCAGTTCGGTTGCTTGTAACCGGCAAGCATGTTTGTACAAAGGTGAACCCGTGACCTGTGTTGTGAGAACAGTTGGTAGGCTGTCGTAGGTCCGGGGGGGGGGGGGGGAGAGAAGAGAAGAAGATCAGCATCGGAGGGGAAGGGATAAGAGAAGAAGATCAGCATTGTATACGTAATACGTATATACTATATATGCTTTTTTTTTTTTCCCTTCTTTCAGCAAGGGCAATGCCCTTGAGATATCATCTCATCACAAATCATTGAAGTGACTAGCCTCAGGTACTTCACAATGGTTTTACAACTTTTACTGTGTTTATCCGGTTGCATCTGGATTCGAACTCGGGTCAGTTTTTTTCATCGGTTTATGGGTGTACCAACCGAGCTAGGCCCAAATCCGTTCTTATTTTTCCGTTTGCCTTTCCTGTCGGAATCTCTTTCTACTGTGCTGTAAGGAAGGGCACTTGCTGATGTGCACCAGCTTCACAAAGAGCTGTCTGTACGGGAGGAGCAGTGGCGAAATGAGATGCAGCGGCAGGCGACTGAGGCACAATCGGCCCACCTTGTCTTGAAGCGCAAACTGCAGGCCAAGGAACGCGATGCTGAACATCTGCAGACGGAGCTCAGTACTGCTTTGGTGCGTGCATGCAATTTTACCTTCCAACGGCCTAATCGCCGTATTACTGAAGAAAGTTCAAGAAACCCTTCACTTGTATGTAAAATGTCACTAGAGCTTGGCGGCCATCAGACATGTCCACGAAAGTGATTCCAGACATGCAGATGTTCCGCAACTGCACATATCCAATGGGCAGGCACATGCCCTCATGTCTACTCACCTTCCGCCTGAAATCATGAGCATGTAGAGGTGTCTGGCCATTATATCTGCCAAGACTGCCAGCAATCTGTATTTGGATACCCACATGACGCCGGTGTCATGTCCAGAAGGCAAGGGGGATAGGAAGATGCTGCACACAAAAGGGTTGAGGGATAAAGGGTTCCCAAATGTTTTGCACGAAGAAGAAAAGGGACGAGGAAGCAGGGACCAGGAAGTCTCAAGATGCTTTACATGCAAAGAAGGGGGGAAGGGAGACTGTTGATGAGCAGGACTGGTGAGGAGGCACATGCTGTGTGTGTGAGCGTGCGCGGTGTGTGTGTGTGTTTGTGTGTGTGTGTGTGGGCGTGCGTGGTGTGTGTGTGTGTGTGTGTGTGTGTGTGTGTGTGTGTGTGTGTGTGAGAGAGAGAGA
>BFEA01000385.1:87706-109025 GCA_003427395.1 Chara braunii | reverse complement strand
GGGAAGCTTACCTTGACCTACCTGTGCGCTGGTGATATTGGAGGTGCTGGTCACGTAAGGAGGCCAAAGAAGGCAGGCCAACCTCCATAGCCAGCATTGACGCTGGAGGTTGGGCGCCATAGCTGATATCTGCAGAGAGACTTCATCAGTGTTTCAAGTGGAGGACTTGCATGATGAAGTGGTGAGTTGGTGGGAGAAGGACCCGGGGGTGAAGAGGGGTGGAAGAGCCGTTTTAACTGTGTTATTGATTATTATTGAAACTCTTTTCCCTCTCTTTCCATTGTTTCTCTGCGTTTGTCTCACTTCTGGTGACTCGCTACTCATTCCGGGACTACATTTAGTGCCTCTGGACTTTTTCCGCATTTTGCACGGTTCCATTCTCAGTGCATTGTGTATACTTGCATGATGTGACTTGTGGAAGCTTCTCATGATTGATGGCCTCATTGCGGATGCATTTTGAATGAACCACCATCGGTTTTCAGCGGCTCGCCAAATCTTTGAAAGCTGGGATGTGGTTGAGTGCTGGGCTTGGAGGCAATTTGAAACTTGTGTGTACCGTCTGCATGCTTGGAAGTTTTGATACTATGATTGACGTCTTGGAAGGCATGAGTGTGCCCCGTGTGTCTAATGCTATATGCTTAAACCACCACTTCCACGGCCTCTGCACTGTTCATTTGTCTTGTCATCGATTACGAGGCCAATATCTACAGTGGCCAGGGGGCAAGCCCAGTAGAGGTTTGGTGGGGAGAGGAGGGGGTACCACAACTATTTTTTCTCGCAGCAGCACTGTAGATTTAGGCTCGGGGAAATGGATTTTCTGGTTTGTCAAAATAGGTCCGGATGGAGTGCTGGTTTAAGAAACCCACAGAGTCTTCATACATCGTCCAAATACCGTTTCTGGGTATTTGGACGATGTCTGAAGACTCTGTGGGTTTCTTTTGTTTTCTTTTCTTTTTTTTCTTTTTTTCTTTCTTTTGTCTTTGGGAGGGGAGAAACGGCTGGAGTTGATGGTAGGGGTGCTGATATGAGCAGGCACCACTAGCACTCTCGGGGGCTCCATCTATTGGTGGGGAGCAGCTCCTGCTGGAAATTGGGTCCAGCATCCCTGAACATAAAATATCAGTTTGATTGAATGCAATGAATAGCCATTTGACCATTACGATTGCAGGCTGCAGGACCCACCCATAAACAAGGGACAATTGACATTCAGAGCAACTCTGCATGACAATTGACAATCAGAGCAACTCTGCATCCTATGTCATTTGTCAAAGACGGGATGGGACCGGGGCCGTAATCGTAAGGGGTGCCTGAAGAATGTAACTCCTTTGAGGAGGGAGAGTCCGGCTGGAGCCATGTCATGTTACCAGCACAAAGTTAGGTTGCAAGAAGGGAACCTGGAAGCAGTGGGTGGGTCTCCTTCGCCATGAAGGCATGAGGTCCTCCACTGCTTCCAGCGAACGTTAAGCTTGATTGAGTTCGGAAAAAATATGGTGCGGATCCTGCCAAAGCAGCCGGTAAGCTGTCTTAAGGGTTTCCTTAACATTGAAATCTTTCTCCTCCCTGTAGTGTCCCGTATGAATGCTTTCCAGGCTTCCATCTATTGTTGGGCTTGCTGCAGACTGAATTGGTGGTCTATTCTTTCAAACGATCACCTGGCTCTCCAGGCCAGCATGAGGACCTGCAATCTCATGTATGAGAAGAGGTTGGTTGGAAAAGGGGACCAGTGCGTCTGCAAGTGCTGTTTTTTGCCCAGTAGTAGCAGCCCCGGGTCCCATGGGATGTGCACCCCTATGAGGGAGTGGAAGGCTGCATCTCACCACTGCCATAATTGGGTGACCATAGGGCAGGCCAGTAGGCAATGCTCCAAAGTTGCCTTGGCTGGCGGCGATGCTCTGCCAAAGTCGGTGCATATCCTGACAGCAACCCTTTTTGTTCCAAATCTGTTCGAGATACCAGCCAGTCGGGAGTGGGCAGGCAGCGATGGAGAATTTGCCATTGAAGGGCTCTCAAATTTGTGGGCATATTCTTGGCTAACTTAGCCCAAGGCAGGTCGTCTATCAACCGTGTGTCCAAGGGTCAAGAGTCTCACGCCCATCGGATGGATAATGTTGGGTCGATCGTTGGGGCGGTCCTTTGACAGTGTAGTCCCATACATGCATGGGCTTCGGGCCAGGCCATTCCCACTCTCCTGGGTCAAATGGCAGCCTGGCGACTGGGTTGTGGGTTCAAATACACCCCCACGACTCGCATATGCACCAGCCCCCCCGAGTTTCTTGTGAGTTTGGAGAATCTGGGTTGTCATTTCTTCAGAGTTTGGAGAATCTGGCCCCTGACATTTGAAGATTGTACCTTTCTAGTGTGCATTGCCCATTGTCGTTTCTGCAGAGTCTAGATACTATCGGCGGGCGGGGCAGGTCTGCGAATTTAATGACCTAGTCGTCAGCCCCGACCATGGGGCCAGTTTGGATGGTGAGTCGCCATGCAAGGGGGAGGTTCCTTCAGCATGGTCTTCCTGTCTCCCACATTCTTGGCATGGTTAAGCCTGAATTGCAGTTGATCGGTTGTTGCCCAGTTATTTGACAGTGGGTCCGACAAGTCCCCTACTGTATATATTCCCTTCTTTGCATGGGTGAGTCATGGGGAGTTGTTTTTTAGGCTAAAGGGGTTGTCGTTTTCATTTTGGACGTAGGGATTACCAAATAGGGGTTGCCTATAGATATCTTGCCATTTGTTTGGGGGCTGTTTTTGTTGCGGCCCAGAGCTTAAGCATGTATGGCCACAAGGGGTCTAGGAGCAGGTCTAGTCTCCATGCATGGCCACAAGGGGTCTAGGAGCAAGTCTAGTCTTGCTGCTTGCCTCGGGTTGTTTGCCTGTTGTTGAGGGGGGAAGGTTAGTGTCTAGTCTTTGTTAGTTAGCCATTGGAAGGGGCGCAGTCTGTTGACCGCCGACGATTCCGGCGCCAGGGAGGCGATCCCTTTGGCAGGCTAAGTGTCCCAAGGGGATATCGTGTCCTATCAGTAGTCTGACCACAACTTTAAAGATCGGTGCTTCACTTTCCCTTTATCAGTAGTCTGACCACAACTTTAAAGGTCAGTGCTTCACTTTCCCTTTCCGGATCTAATATCCATAAACCTCCCTTAGTTCTTGGCTGTGTAAGGACATCCCAACTCACCTGTGGCATTCAGCCCTCAGTTTTGCCGCTTCTTTTTCAAAGGTACGTTGTTAACGATGTCCTCCGTCTGGCGTATTGTTGCTTTTTGAGTGGCCAGACTACTAGTTTGTACTAGATGGCTGCCAGGATAACATTGTTTATTGCTAAGGTCCTTCCCGCTATCGAGGTATGTAGCCCCTCCCATTTAACCAGTCGGTCTACTGCCATATCGACTCGCATGTTGCCATGGTTCGGTGGGGGGGAAAGTAACGTTATCCTTACCCCTAGGATTCTGATGGCCTCTTCCTTGCGTGCCCAAGTTCCGTGCCGGTTGCGGCAGGGGATCCCCTTGAGGGTGAAGCCACCATCCTTCCGTTTTTTACCCTCGATTGACTTTGATGTCCGCTGCCAGCGAGAAAATGTATATGACTTACGAAAGGGCACGCATGTTGTTTGCATCTGCTTTGATTACGATCGTGAGATCATCCGCGAACAACGACGTCACGGGAATAAGTTGGTTAAGGATTTCAGGAATGGGGATCATGGGTTGAGGTGCAATGGTCGAGGCCAGAGCTTCCATCACAATCACAAATAACAGGGGTGCGATAGGGTCCCCCTGTCGTACTGATCTTTGGAGGTGTATTGGTGTTGACAGATGGCCATGAACATGATTTGAGTGGTGGGCATCCTCTGAAGAATTTGTACTTTGGCAAAAGGCCGGGCCAAAATTCATCCTGGCCAGTCACGTTTAGAAAATTCCAATGAATGTGATTATATGCTTTTTAAAGTCTATGAACATGATAGCTGCTTGGGCCTTTCGTTGGCGATCGTACTTGAGAGTCTCATTGACCAGCAGCACACTATCTTGAATATTGCGATTGGGCAGGAAGCCCGACTGCCCTGGGTGGATCAGCCTATTCGTGTAAGGTACCAGTTTCTAGTCAGCGCCTTCGTCACCATTATATATGGTATAGGGAGGAGGGTTATGGGTCTATAATTTCTGATGTCCTCCTTGTCTCCTTCTGTACTCCATAATAAAGGGAATAGCGGGTCATGTGTGATGCCGTTGTGAACCCGGGGGCCCTATGTTGGGAAATTGGCGGCAGACAAGATGCGGCCCAGCGGGGAACTTGCACGGAATGCAATTTTTTTTTTCCTTTCGTTCGCGCAAGTTCGAGCGGTGACACGCGCGGGTTGAAAGGGAACTTGCACAAAATGTAGTTCTTATATCTAGTTCGCCCGAGTTCAAACAGTGGTAGGGTGTGGTGGAAGAGTATGGACTTGCACCTTGCTTTCATTCCGGAAACTCCGTTCGTAAGGAAAAATCGAAAACGGTTGCGCACCACCCGGAAGTTTTTCCACCACACCGTGACCACGGCACGTTGTTGTTCGAAGACACCCACCCACACGTGACAGTGTACACTTCCATGTTCCAGCAGTAGATTCATTCGTTTTTTTTCAACCTATTGATGGAAGTACCATGAGGTTAGCCACGAGGTTGGACACTTATCTACTCTCTCTCTCTCTCTCTCTCTCTCTCTCTCTCTCTCTCTCTCTCTCTCTCTCTCTCTCTCTCTCTCTCATTTTTTTTTTCATCCATAGGATGAGCAAAATGGGAATGAGTCTGTCGCAAGAACATGAAAATATACACTGGCACATTTTCAGTCTTTGGCAGTGTATATTTCCATGTTGTGGCAGTGGATACTTCCATGTTCTAGGGCAATACACACGCACAAAATCAAAAAGAAAAAAAGAAAAAAATAGTGTGGTAGTGTATATATCATGTTCTGGCTAAAGGTTTATTTTGGATTTGTTTATCTTACACACACACGCACACACAGACCGACATAGCCACTGTTCACGAAATGAGCAAAATGAGATTCACTTCCAAGTTTTTTTTTTTTTTTTTTTTTCGTGTGTGTGTGTGTGTTCCCCTGGAACATGGAAGTATCCACTACCACAACATGGAAATATACACTGCCAAATATCGAAAATCTGGTAGTGTATATTTTTTCATGTTCAAGCAACAGATTCATTCCCATTTTTCATGTCCTATGCATGAAACTCTCTCTCTCTCTCTCTCTCTCTCTCTCTCTCTCTCTCTCTCTCTCTCTCTCTCTCTCGAGCGCGCGCGCGCGCGCGCGAGAGAGAGAGAGAGAGAGAGAGAGAGAGAGATTTGCATCTTACAACTCTGTGCATACTCACATAGGGATTTCATTTCAATGTAATTTGTTCGTTGCGGTGTATCTTTCTATGTTTTTGTGGAAGATTCCTTCTCATTTTGCACATTGCCAGGCTGCTCAGTTGATGCACACATGAAGAGAACAAAATGAAAAAAAAAAGTGTGGCAATGTATATTTCCATGTTTTGGTTGAAAATTCGTTCCGATTTTTCTCATCCTACGCTGACGTACATACACAATTGACATTGCCACACTTTCTGCCATGCGTAGACATGTATAAGCATTAGGTCCACTTGTTTTATAAAGGAGTGCAGTCACCCCCTGGCCAATCATGCCCCCAAACGTGCCCTCTTTCGGGACGACCCCAATGTATTCCACGAGGTTCTCCTTAAGAAGGCCCCAAAACTTTATCCGCAACTCCTTAGGGAATGAGTCAATCCCCGAAGTGATCTCCTCCATGCCCTGCAGCGTGTCCTAGACCTCTTGTTGGGTAAGGGGGTTGTCCAGTACGTTCTTTTGGGTGTTTGTGAGACGTGCATGGACCGCTGGCAGTAGCTCTTCCCTTGCCCGACAATTGTCTTCGGAGGGCTTAGTAGGTGTTTGGGAGGTAAACAGGTTCCGGTAATATTGGGCAACATAGTCGGCTATGGCGTATGCATTGGTTGCAGGCTGGGATGTGTCATCCAGTGGGTGGCTGAGTGTGGGGATAATGTTGGCTCTCGCTCTGACTCTCGCTTTGTTGAAAAAGGACTTTGTCATTGTCTCGTCTGTGTGCTTTTGTTTTATCATGGCTTGTATCCTTCATGCTTGTGTTTGGTGTTTAATGTAGGCTTGGGGGTGGTCCCTGGCTTCTTGCAAGCTGTCAAATGTGAGGTAATGCAGCGGTGTCGCACTTTTTTCCAGTCGGACCGCTTCAGGCGACCGGAAAGCCAACAGGCTGTTACGCAGGATTTTGTACTTGATTGCAATGAATAAAATAAATTAATTAATGCAAATCCCTTCCTGTTGTGTGCGTCCGGCTTCGAGCGAGACCCTTCAATTACGATCTTCGTCGGTCCCCGGTCTTAGGAATCTTTTATTTTGATTCGGAACAGCAGAGAATCATGCAAATAATAATCATTATGATGTGCTCAACATGCATCAATTTTGTCAATCTGATTTTGAGAACAGTGACAGCGTCATCCACGAAAGCAATAACCAGGCAAGATTTATGCAAGGAACAAGACCGACTGACTCGAGCAATGACAGGTGAAATGAATGAGGGAAAAATGAAAACTCATAATAATCCCAGATAGTACATATAAGCAAGCGTGGTCAGCACCTCTCAAGAGTCCTCACTCATCCCTCTGATCAGTCTCTCTCAATCTCTCATTTCGCTATTCATTTCTGGTGCTGTGACCCACGCCCACGTACAATCTGAGATTGAGGCCTCGTGACAAAGAGTCACCTGAAACCAGCAAGCTCTGAGCATAACCATTCGAGGTACATGACACGAAAGTTAACCATAGAGCAGAACTCCTCCCACAACGTAGGCAACCCGTCCACTGAGAAGATTCCTCGCTTGAGGTATGGGTACTCGGTCGGCTCTGTTAGTGCCTCAATGTCGATCACCGCCGGAGAGATATACCTCTTTGCCAACCCTACCATATCAAGCCAACTCGTGCCATCTATGAGGAGGGAAGGAACGGGAGGTTTGGGGTAGTCAGTATAAAGTTTGGGCCCAAAGCTGCGGATCAGTGTCGTGCCGCTCTCTCGAGCTCTCTCTCACTCTGCTCGAGATACCTCGTGGCGGAGATCCACACTACATCAAAATTCACGTGAGCCTCTTTACCCTTCTTCAGATAGGGCCTCAAGTCGTGCATAGTGCCATCAGCAAAACTATCTTGACAACGAAGATTGACAGATCTCCTTGTCTGAAACCAATAGCACTAGCATACTGATAACGAAATGCCCCTTTGCGCGAAATCTGATTGAGATTGGGTAGCACTGACTCGCTGACCCGAAAGGATTCGACTGCACTCATGGGTAGGCTAGTTGGTACAAACGGATTTGACGATCACTGAAAACCGACTGTTGAGCACCGCTTGTTGAAAACTGAATAAATGCTTGCAGAGCACCGATCGCTGAGAAGTGATAACCGGTCTGGTTGCTGATCTGAGCGCTGATTTGAGCGCTGATCTGAACTGACTGCTGTTGAGATTACTAGTTGCTGAACTGATTGCCGAGTTGAGTGTTGAAACTGGTTGCTGAGTCGATTGCTGAATATCTGAATAAGTAAGCTGAACTCAAGTCTGATTGCCTTGAATCTAATCTGCATCGAACTGATGCATATCTCTGAGAACTATTTTCTGGTTACCGTTTCCGGTTGCTGTTCTGGTTGCTGTCCTCATTGCTGTTCTCTGATCTCTGTTTTCTGTTTTCTGGACCTGAGTATTTTGCTAGTGTAGTGTCTGAGTCTTGCTTGAGTAACACTTCAGCATTGTTTAAGTAACGCTAATGTATTGAGCCACGGAGTCGTGAGATCATAGGCCGTTATACGGTAAAAGAGGGTTGCAGTCTGTTACCGTTCAGACTCCAATAGATCTTTGGGAGGGTGGCAGTTTGATCACTGCCAAGCTTACGCGAGCTTCTTTCCCGCCTTTTCCACGCTCTCTAGCGAGGAGCTGATACTGTGCAGTTTGCCATCGCCTCCGTAGAAATAGAACACGTATTCTATGTACTTTTCCCCTTTGACCATCTGGACCGCCCATTCTCGCAAATGCTGCCTATTTAACTCCATATCTCGGCACGCCTCATCCTCCCATTCCTCTTTCTTGTCCCTGACAAAGCTGCTTTTCACTACTAAAATCTCGTCTTTTCTCATATTTTCCTGTCACTTTACTGGATCCTGAATGACAACTGAACCAGACTGAAGACAACTCTGCTGGACTCTGTACCCCCAAAGGCGTGGGTTAAACTCAGTATCAGAATTTTATTGGCATTCGGTTTGAATTAACTAACTTGGTTTGAGGGCGTCATAATGTTATTTTCTCATCACTGGTCTCCAACCTGTAAGCAGGATTCAGTATTCAGCCGAGTAGCTGCCAAGAATGGCTGATAATTATTGGTTCGCTTCTGCAAAGTAACCCTGTACCGTGGCTCTGAGAAGGTGTTTGGATTCCAGTAGTTGAATGCTACTTGAGCGGACCGCAAAAGGTGCCCCGGGGTTTATAGTCAGGCTTTTTTTTAAAAGAAAAACAGTTATTAGGCTGGAATACCGCTCGTCCATTCGTCCGCCTAGCATGTGAGCTTAGATCCTAGAGAAAGTTTGCTCAATGCCAAATCACAATGCTCCATTCATGGGGGAAGCCCAAGGTACTGCAGATAATAGGTGTTGGACCTGCAGGTAACATCCGGAGTCTAAAGGAACTTTCTAGGATGCTCAATGCACTGTAGCCAACCTCGTGAGACTCTCATATGTTCTGTGTCAAGTCCTTCCTTCAGTCCTAGGGACTAACAAAACAAGATTGGGCTCGTAAGTTAGACTGAACCCGTATCTACCCGGGTAGTAGTAATTAGCAGTCTGTCAGGTAAAGACAAAGAGCTACTAGTGAACCATTTTTGACTACTAGTTCTCTGGTTTTTAGTCACTCACTCCCGGGTTTGAACCAAGTTCAGCTAGCTCCGACACTTGTATCATCTCTCCTGAACCATTCATTCCGTTTTTCTTCGGCCAACACCTGGCATTTCCACCTTGAAAAACGGTGGTGCGCAGACTGTGACCAAGGTTACACACCGGGCATTATCAACACGCTCCCTCTTATCGGCGAGGACCTGTTGTACCATCCACAGCGGGTTCACTGTAGCATGTCTCGTCGACAGCTCACTGCATGATGCTACATGGGTCACCAAACTAGACGGACGAACATCTTACATTCAGTAGGTCTGGGGATCATAAGTTGCTTATTCCCAAAACGAGCAGCTTCACCTGCAAGAGGGTCTAATGAACCGCTTAATACTGGCTTTGATACCTCGGATAGTAAAGGAGTGGAAGATTTCCGGAGGCGTTCTGTTTCCCAACCCTTATGTATGACTGCACAGATAGGATCAACCACTTGGGCACTACACGAGGTCAATTTGTTCACGCTCAACACTTGATCCGACTTTAGTTAGTGGTAGGTGCTTGAATACTGGCCAAGACGAACCCGTACAGTCCATCATGAGTGTGTTTTGATACATTACGGAGTTTTACCTTGTTTATGCTTATGGTTTGAAGTCTAACTCACGGAGGAATTGGCACACCACAACTCAATTGGGTGCCCTAGTGAGCTTGCACAGTGTAAATATTCTCTCGATTCTCTCAAACCCACAAATGCACGTATTCTCCCAATCACTTGCCCATTGCTCATTGTTCGCGTGAACTAACTAAAACTGGATACTGATCAACAAGCTAGCATTCATAAAGATTAACTAATCTCCGTCAAGTAGATACTTAGCCAGTAGGTAAGCAATCTTCCTCAAGATTAACTTTACCTTGTTCATCAATCAATGCTCAGAACTAAACCATCAATAAAGGAAAAAAGAACATTGCCTCGATACACGCCCAGCTTAGTTTAGGCAATTACGAGGAGTAGTACAAGTATCTTTCAGGGAAAGGGGTATTGCAGGGCAAGCACCCAAGTCAGCTAATCAACCAGGGAAATACTTCGCCGAAAACAAAACCTTAAGAAGGAGGGATCAGAACCGGTAGCGAGGCTTGTCCTATGCAGCACAGAGTCTTTTCACGTTTCCGAACATTATCCGCTCACTCCATTGTCAGCCCAGTCGGGATTTAAGCAAGAAAGTAATAAACTGGAGTTTTATTAATTTTCTAACAGTTTACTAAGATCGTGAACGTTAATTAGCAATTTCATTGAATGACGTGACCTTCAACGCTCAAACATACTTAGCTGTCACTCGATTTAACCCCCTTCGGTTTCTCTGCTATTACCCTTGTCAATAAAAGGTACCTGGTTCTCGCGTGCAGAGTTTCGAGCCCGCGTCCACAGTCTATCAGACGTCACATCTTCTTAGCCCATTGCTGATCACCAGCCTGTCTCCCATCACTCTCAGCCCTCAAAATGAAAATCTGTCTACAGCTCTTCGCAGCACGGACTCGAGCTCACACTTTTTAGAGATAAGGGCGGAAGGGACCTCTTATGTCACAGCCCCACACCGGCGCGACCAAGAAGGTAAGTCGGTTTGGAGCTCGTCCCCAAAACCACTACTCACTGAGGACAAGAAATTAAATGGCTAAAACACGATTCATGTCCGAAAACTCAAGATTCGTAAGTCTCTCTACTTGATTTTCACGCGTGCCGCTTCGAGTTAACTTTCAACGCGCCATAGCCAAACTAAAGTCAACCTTCTTCAAACATGCATGCTTGTCACGCACTTACTCCTCGTACACACCAGTCCTTTCCTCCTGTCTGCTCGCACCCCTCTCCCAATCGTGACCCTCGTGACGAAATCACGCGAACGGCGTCTATAATCCGAGCTTGCCCTGAGCAGTTGGCGACCGCCAAGAAAATCACCCCGAGTTAATGATCTCCCCTCGTGTTCCCGCGCATCAGCTTTTCTGTCGTCCAGTCTCCCGCGTTGACTCTCTCTCATTGTGTCCCTCGGAAACATGCCACGTGTCGCCCAGGTCTCTCTCTCTCACACGAGAGAAAACTCTCTCTCTTCTATCGACCACCATAAGCTCACGCACCACACGAGCGCATAGGTAGCCGTTGACGTCAGTCATGCTCCGCGAACTTGTCCCGTTTCCGCTCTTTCCGCCTCTCTCGTCTTACTGACCGCCGCCTCACTTGTTCAATTCTCGCCTTTCTCTCCCCACTTCCCGCTGGCCGGCGTCTCTCTCTTCGGGCCGTGCCACGTGTCACCCGTGTATCTGCGTAGCTGTCCTGTAGCTCACTCCCCGCTTCTCGGAACAGCTACGCATTGATCTCTGGATCGGCTCTGCAAGCTAAAAAAAAAATAATAATAAAAAAAAATATTGAGTACGAACTCTGAGGCTATCTCCCGAGTTCGCGCGTCCCTGCCTGCAACTCGCCCGCACTTGTTGATTCCTCTTCTCTCTCCTAGGCTGCCACGTGCCTGACATACACCACACGATTGCCCCCTTCCACTTTCGCTCGTACCTTCTCCTCTTTCGTTGACCGCCTTATCACTCTTCAGGCCTCGCCACCTGTCACGTGTGTGTCTGCGCAACTGCACTTGCCTCAGATCCTCCGTTTTTTGGGTTCAGTTCCGTTCACACACTCTCCCGTGTCTTTTCTCAGCACTGTCTTTTCCCCTTGCTCTGCTTTTCACCTGCCCCGCGGCTTCTGGGTGTCTGCCATCCCAAGCTGGCCTCGGGTCCCTCTTCCACCGGCTTCACAGCCCGGTGATGCCTCTGGATCTCTCCTGGTCTGTTCCAGAACCTGAGATCCGTCTCTCGATTTGCGTCACTCATCTCACTTTCCCCTCCTGAGTCTCTGTCCTAGTGGACCTGCTCCAGGTCCGCCGTGTCCATCGAGGTCTCAGTTTCGTGGTAAGCCACCGTTATCCGTAGCCTTGCCGTCACTCCGTCCCGTCTACAGCGTCTCTCCGCCCGGTCTCTCGCCTTCGAAATCGCGTCCTGCAGCTTCGGGTTAGTCCGCATCTCCCCCTCTCATGCTCCCTCTACGTTGATCTTCAGTATTAGTTCATCTCCACCGTCATAATTGAGTATGACGGTAATCCAGGGCCCTTCCCCGAACACGGGCTTCCAACGGGCCTGGCCAGTACCCGGGTCTGTACCCATGCAGCGCCATAGCTGCTCTCTCAATAGCCAGCGCCTGCCCGGTAAACAGCGCAGCGTAAAGTCACCAACTTCCAATAGCACACCCCTCTACACCTGCGGTACAGACTGCGTGCTACCAGGTGGCTGGCTGCGGACGATATCCCGACTCATTCTTCTTTCTTATAGGGCTTTCCTCTCTGCGTTCTGAATGAGGTATCCCAACTAGTCCTTTTCGGGCCTTTCTGGATTCAAGAATTAAAAAAAAAAGGAAAAGTTCTAAAATAATGCAGTAAATAAAATAAGACGATAAACTAGAACGAATTAATTTTCAGAAAGGGATGCTCGAACTTGAAACCCAACGGTCAATTGTGAACCTGCCTTGCGACTGTCAGTCTCAGTTCCTCGCGATAAGACAGTCGATTCGGCACAGCATTCCCATAACGAGATACAAGAGGTAACACCCCACCTTCTTAAATGCAACATAAATCTAACCTCATCGGGTACCCGTGTCCGATGGCAAGGAGGGGACTTATGACCCTCCATGGGGGGGGTGATAGGTCTCCTACCGATGCGGTCGCGGGTCGCCCTCTCTTTTGAGGCATCCCCGCATGGCGCGCAATAGGAGCTTGATCAGAGACGAGATGTTTGGGGTCGGGCAGTGTAGGCCGTGGACCACAGCCCAATATTCGGACCGTTGATTTTCCCGCGAAGTGACGGAAAACGAAAAGGGAAGCCGCATCTTAAAACCGGTAGAGTAATAATAATAATAAGAAGAAGAATAAGAATAAGAAAAGGGTGGCGATTCAATTTTTTTTCTCCGCGCAACAACTCCGCCTAAGTAGCGGTACAAGTCCACGCAGATCCCACTGTATCTGGCCTCCAATATAGCTAGGTCCCACTGCGCGGGGCTTAGATGCACAGGCCCGGTACAGGTGATATTCGAAGTGTCAGGCCTGCCTAGGCCGCAATACCACCACCTAAACTCGAAACCCAAACAGTTGACCTCCCTACGAAATGACGGCGACCGAGAGTGAACCCACTTCCTAAAATAGGTAAATGAATAATAACAGTAATAATATTGGGCGGACAGCTATCGCCGAATTACCCCTGGACTAGAGCAACGGCCTTGATTCGTGTACCGATCAGGCTTTCCATTTCCTTTTCTCTTTTTAAATTTCCTTGTCCACCCCTTACTCCGTTTTTCTTTTCTTCCCGACAGCTACCTGTTTTTTTTTTCCGTGTATCTGACCCATAACCTAGCAGAAGGGCATTCGGCGCGCAGTAAAAAAGACTGCGCCAGCCCCTTCACTCTCGCGTCCCAGGGCGAACCTGGCGGCTACCACGGCCACAGGCCGGTTGTGCTCTGACCGAGTCTGCGTGGACCAATGGAAAGCCCTGCGGCGCACCTTTTTGCTAAGGCAACGCCAACAGGGCTGGTCCGTGCTGAGACACATTGCAAGTACCATGCCTACAGGGGTTCGGAAACTATCCAGCGAGCCGCGGGCCACAGAACAAAATATTGATACCGGGCAGAGACTTTGGCACACAGAGGAGGGCCGGGATACCGCGCCCTCCGACAGCGGGTCGTTCATAAGTTGCTCATCCCATTCTCCGAGGTGGTTCATTAGTTTTCAAGGAAATCCTTACGGTCCCTCGCGTGTTGGATGGAAGACTTTTTGGACCTTTCTCTCATTTGTGCCACCCGCACATTGAACCATTTCACACTGTCCCCTGATACCGGTTTCTGGGTTTGCCAGTATTCCCGAATGGTGGTGATGGTGCCTTTGTATCTTGTTAGGGGGAGTAGGAATGTGTTAAGTTTGAAGAACACAAACCCCTTTTGAATGTGGTTACGCCAGGACAGGTCAAGTGTGATCATTTGGTTATTGAAGGACTTGCAGGGGTTGATAGTAGTTATTTTTGTCGTTGTGACAACACTGACCAGGTCCTTCTATACCAGCGTGAGGTATATGTGGACAGACCTCGGTCGCCTCTGGATGGCAAACTGCCAAACTGTAGGCGCGTTGGGAGGGGTACAGCAGTCTGTACGTTCTTGATCCGCCATGAGCTGCTTGAGCATGAGCACGTCTGGTCCCACTTGGGGCTGCAGCAAAGCCCCGTTGTCAAGTGTGGTGTTAAGTCGCCTACTAGAATTGTGGAGCATCAACTGGCAAATGGTGGCCCATGGTCGAGTGTGGTGTTTAAGTCCCCTACTAGAATTGTGGGGCATCAACTAGCAAATGGTGGTGAAGAGAGAGCCAAAATTATACCCTATTGGTGGGGTTGTTTGGTGCATAAATGTTACTCAGGTAAAATTCTTCAAAATCCACTTTGAGGCATATCCACCTCCCATCCTGTTCATCGTTGTCCAGGCTAATAGGCTTTAATTTTGATGAAGGGAAATGCTAGATTGCTCCCCCTGTAGACGCCCTGTCTCCGAGGATGACGCATATGGCCATATAGCTTTCGTTTTTGCGGTGTGTGGCGGGGTGTTCTGCAGTTGCATCTCTTGTACATAGATCTGGCCATGTCCCCATGGCCGGGCATTTGATCAAGTTCATGATTGCTTCTTTTTTGTTCGCTGACGCTTGGATAAGCCCATTAACGTTAAGGGAGCAGATGTCTATGTCTGGTTGGGCTAGTGTGGTTGCCCTTTGGGCGGCCTCTTGACTCGTGGAAAGACCTGGGGGGGTGGGGAGCAGTGGTGGGGTGGAGGGGGGACGGGGAGGTGTGGTTTGAGGACGACAGGGTGATTGCTAGGGTCCCCCCGCGGGGGGCTGTAACAGGTGGGGAGAGTTAGGAGGCTGTCGTACTGTGTGGTTTGTGGGTCGATGGATCCCACTAGTGTGTTGGATCCCACAAGCATGTTGTACTCCACTGCATTCTGCAGCATCCTTCGATCGGGGCGGAACCATCTCTTTCATCATTGTTTTCTTCCTTCTGGGCCGTCAAGGCGCAGCCTTAATGGGGAGCATGAATTGTGCGTCGTCCCAATGGTTGTGTTCCTCAAGGACGTTATCTTCCAAGAAGGCCTGCATGAAGGTCAGGACTCCGCTATCAATCCAGGCAAAGTTAGTCACAAACCTTGTTGTGGGGAGGTCCATCAGTTGCTGGTATTTGTACCATCTGAAGTTCATTCCAGTTTTGTGGGTTCCGGTTTTGGGATCCAGCAACAGCAGGACCAGGGATTATACCCTTGGGAAAGGAGAGTGTTTCAGGTAGCACTGCGCCCAACACATCCATTGTATTTGTCTCCCTAACCCAGTATTTCAGTTGTTTAAGGATTATAGCCGCGGACTGGTTACCCCTCCAACCTCCCTCCGTAAGGTTCTTTTGGGTTGGGGCAGTTTTCGATTGTGGGGTTTGACAGGTGGTGTCCATCGGAGGTCCAAGGCGCAGGAGTCACCGACTTCCATCCTTTTCCCGTTTGATTGGGAAAATGACCACCCCTGGGGGCATCACCGTCGGGGCGTTGTCGTCCTCCTGTAGTCTGACCAGCTCACGTTGTGAGGTCCTTAACCTCACGCCGAGCGCAACTTCCTATTTCGGAGTGGGAGTGGGCCCGGAAGTGCGTAAAAGGGGTTTGTCAAGGATTTTTGGAAAGTGGGGTGGAGTCTCAAGTCAGAACTGAGATCTCCGTTGTCAAGTTTGAAGGATAAAAGTGCAAGTGGCTCAGCGAGGGACCAGGTTTCCTGTTCCACACCTCCCAGGACCGGGCGGCTAGTCCTGTCGGCATCATCGTCTGGGCCAGACTCGTATTCTGTGTACAAAAGGAATGCAATGGGTGTCTCTCTGTTCCAACACCTGTCGAATGTGGGTTTCACAGACTTCGGAATCTGACGTGGACAACCTCAGCTGGAGGCCGTCTTCTCAGTGCTCAGCTTCGGAACGAGTTCGCCGGGCAGATCCCACAGCCCGGTAGATGTAGTACTGCCGACACTCAGAGCACGGCCTTCGGGGCCAATAGGGGGCCATCTCATTCCAGGGGACAACTGTTAGATTGTGATAGGGAAGGAGATAGAAGGGAGGGAAGTTGGTCTCGATAGCGACGAATTCCGGTTCCACATAATACTGGTGGTTACGCGTGTCGAGGTAATCTGGGATTCGAGGATTATGTCCTATGGCCAGCTGAAAGTCCCATTCAAATAGCCGATCGTTCTCAGTTTGGCATGGAAATACAGGAAGCCTTAATCTCGATCGAGGTTGCTCGTCTTCCCAGTACTTCCGATGCTCACGGTCCCTAAATAGTCGTGGTCAGTGATCCATACATGGGTGCGTGCGGGGTATAGTTTGGTTAGAGACGGATCATGCAGACACGCATATACGTGATAAACGCTTTTTTGTGGTAATTCCTATACATGCGTGCACAGGGTCGGTCTACCAACAGGCTTTAAGACTACTCGTGATGCATGCATCTACGACATCCACGATCTTAATACAAATTAGACAACCAATCAAAGCGACTTACGCAACAGACAAGTGTGCAACAGGGAAAGAGGAGCAATTTTTCATATATCAACAACAAAAACGTATGAACCACACATGTAATAATCCTTTTGAACTCAACAATCGACATCATCCATGCTTTTGAGGCAACCAAACAATCAATCCCCGGTTCATCAAAAAGCAAGAGGTGGGGGAGGAAGAAACAATTCACTCATCCATTGAAGAAAAGAAAGTCCCAGATGGCCGCAAACGAAGATGGTCATTACAAAATAAAAAATATACAGAGGATGCGAAGAGGAAACACCACTTCAACACACCGCTCTCCCTCCTGAATGCAACTTCTGTGCCTTACCAACTGAGCTATTTTGATGCCTTCCCGAAGTAGTTTATGGCGTTTTTTGTTTTGTTTTGTTTTGTTTTTTTTTATTATTTTTTTTGTATGGGAACAATGCTCCAATCTATTTGTGGGGAGCAGCACATGCTGGGAACCAGGCCCAGCGTCCCATGACATGTTTTTATTTGAGTCTGATTTACGGTCTCGTTAGACACTCCTAAAGGAATCCTAAAATTTTTAGGACGAATCCTAAAGGATTTTTAGGATTTCCTGCGGCGTCATTACACGCAATCCTAAAAATCATCTTTTAGGATTCGTCCTAAAAGGTCTCCCGCGGCTGGTTTTCATATGCGTATACGCAGCCCCGTCGCCGATGTCCGTCCATTGCTGGCTGGTGTCCCTAGTACACACTGAAGTGGACCGGCGGCGGGTGACGACGGGTCGGTGAAAAGCACACGGACCCAGAAGTTCAAAAATTCGAATTCGCAGAAAACCTCCGATGTCCGACCACTGAACCGACGGACCGCTTCTGCACCAGCAACTCCGTGTCGACGGTGACATGCACGCAACGCAACGCAACGAATCCGTGAAACACGGGAATCCTAAATTTTTCAGTAGGTCGGGGGCTACTGGAAAATTTAGGACGAATTTGCCTGGGGAATACTAAATCCTTTAGGACTCGTCCTAACGCCGTTTTCACATTTTCGATCTCAAAATTGGATTTAGGATTGCGTGCAAACCAAGACGCAATCCAAAACACAGGCACTTTTAGGAGTGTCTAACGAGACCCGTAGTCTGATTAAGAAATGGGTTCAAGTAGTAGAAGAGAAGACAAAAGAGGAAGGACTTGCTCTTTTTGCCACAGTCGTGGCCCTGGCTTTGCTTGGCCGGAGAGCCTTGCTCAGCTTGCGTGCTGCGGCGAACTTCGTGAGGGACGCGCCTGGCACGACAATAATCGTTACTTCTTTAAAAAAAAGAAAAAAAAAGATCACTTCAAAAAAAAAAAAAAAAGAAAGCAGGCAGGACCGTAAGGCCCTAAACTCCAGGGAAAAAGGAAGCGTTGTCCGCAGCGGCATCTTTGTAATGCACCATCACAAATGGGGCATGGGCTCTTCTGGACGCAACGCTTTCTACACCAAAAACAAAAAACACCATTCTTGGCCTGCATCGGTCGTTCGTTGACTTGACCTGCGTGTCTACCTGCCCACCTACAACGGGGTCTTTTGCTTTGTTGGGCCCTCTGAGCACCGGGACTTTGACTGGGACTTGCGGAAGCGTGGCAGTATCTATTGTTCTTTCGGACACGAGAGGACATCTTCTTATCGTTTTAGCTGCATCAATCAATCAATCAAGCAGTCAATCAATCAACCAATCAATCAATCAACCAGTCAACCAATCAACCAGCCAATCAATCAATCTCGCCCCCCCCTCCCCYCCCCCCCCCCGCCCCCGATAAAATTTTTACAATGGTTGTTATTTCCCAGGGATGTTTGCCGCTGAGACCTCAACGCGATGCGCGATGGCGATTGGGTAGCAGACGAAAAGCGCTGGCAGAGAGAACACTTGCGCCATGGAAGGTCGTACTATGGGGCAGATGACACGTGGCGGATTTGTTCAGCAAATGTGGCTTGCGGCGCTCCCTCCACTCCCCACAAGCAAGCGCGTGGATGGATGTTTTGACAACTGAAGGGCCCGCTCACACTAGCTTAGGCGTATGGGGAATTTTCGCGATGGCGAGTACGGGGGGGGTACGCGGCGTACTCACACTACAGCATGCCACATCCAATCCAATGTAAGAACGACACATGCATTTTCCCCGACAGCTGCACTTTTCATGAAAGTCCCACCATGAAGGAAGGGTTTTCATCACATTCACCATGAACAGGCGGGGGAGTGACAAACCCCCAATGAAGGAAGAAGGGTTTAACATGATATTCACCCACAGCGGAGCTGTTTCGCGAGGTCATCCTGCGGCCGAGTAACGCGAGCAAGCGGGCGAGTCAGGCAAAGAAAAGAGGAAGGGAACAGCCAAATAATACAGAACAGGGGGCAACAAAACAAATCCCAGATGACACGTCCCACATGCAAGCACCGCCCCGCAACTCACAGGCCAAACGACGGGACGAGACCAACCAGGATATCAAAACATTCTTATCTACAAAGAAGACAAAGAAAGGCTCCTGCGCCCTTGATCACAGTGTGACAACTTAAAAAAGAAGACAATCCCAGATGACGATTCCCACATACAAGCATATATATATATATACATATGGTCAGACAGAACTGCCTACGGTAAACCGCAGAGAGGGAGGGAGAAGAGGACAACAAACGAGGGGCTGTGGCAGACTGCTTCCATCGGGGAGAGAGAGAGAGAGAGAGAGAGAGAGAGAGGGGCTGTGACAGACTGCTTCCATCGGAGTTTCACCGATTCATCAGGAGGCTGAACCCTATTTTTAGAGAGAGAGAGAGAGAGAGAGAGCTCTGTTTGAATATATATAGAGGGGTTACGAAGTTTTAGACACAGAAAAATACGAGTCGCATATCAGTTTTCCTTATATATTTTTACTTGGATGAAGTTGGATCCCTATTCATGCTATTAGCTATTTTATTGATTTTGATTCAAACGGGAACCACTGATTTATAAATCTTATTGACAACAACAAAATTTAGCAAACGACGTCACACATTGCTCGGGATTCCAAAAGTCTGAGAGAAAAATCGACAAAGAGAACAACGTCCTCCACGTCCATCCCGCGGCTTACGGACAAAACACGTAGCAGTTGCTTTCTTGTTTCTTATTGGGACGATTTTATTTATTTTTTATTTTTATTTTTATTTTTTTCTTCGAGCCCCCTTCTTCCATTGTTCTTCCGTTTTTCTTTTCGTTTTTTTCCTGAGCCATTTTTTTTTCCCGCGATTTGTGCGCGTCATCCTTGAATGCGCAGCGGACACCGTAGTGCCAACTAATTAGACTTTTCTCTGTATCGTTACAGATGTCCCGAAGAGGAAAAACGACCTTCGGTTGTGTCGCGGTGCAGGAATTTAAAAAAAAATAAAAAAATTGCAATATTAAATAATGTATTTCACATAATTACGAGACTGTGATGAATCTGATAATTATGATCGTTTAGCATCTTCCTCACAATCTAGGGCAAGGTTCCTGATTAACCTTACGGTCCTTACCCACCCGAATTCTAACTAGATGGTCTTTTTCTCCCCACTCCTTCTACAACAGCAACAACAACAACAACAACAACAACAACAACCATATATATGTATATATGTATATATCGTCACAAACAGAACTGCCCGGTAAACCGTAGGCAGAGAGAGAGAAGAGGACAACGAACAAAGGGCTGTGTATATATGTATATATATAGTTAAACAGAGCTGCCCGGTAAACCGTAGGCAGAGAGGGAGGGAGAAGAGGACAAGAAACGAGGGGCTGTGACAAACTGTTTCGTCGGAGTTTCACCTACCGACTCATCAGGAGGCTGAACCCTAAATAGTAATGATATCCTAAGTGATTAATTACTCGCAGAATAGACAGGTGATATTGCTATTAAGACAACAAACAAGCCGTTAGTGTTATATTTGATTCGACTGAGAACAGTTAATATTACAGTACACATTTTAAGCGACTGACAACAGTTAGTATATTATATTTGAATCGACTGAAAAACAAACAATACTGAAAGATATTGTACTGGCAAAATTTTGTATCTTTGCCTGCTGTTCCGCCTCCAGCCACCCTCTTTCCCCCCCCCCGCTCCAAAATGCGATTTCATCTTCTGCACATGGCCACGCCTTCAAAGACAGGTTCCAGCCAATCAACGCTGCAACTGCTGGCGAGGAGGAGGAGGACGAGGAGGAGGAGGAGGAGGAGGAAGACACAAGGGAACGCCGCGAGGGGCGGGAGGAGGGGGGGGGACGGCTAAGACACTCCGCCAAGTTCCCTAGATTGCTCGACACTCCCCACCTCAACAGACAGAGAAGCCATTCTTCACGAGTGATATGAACAGAAAGGCGAAGGGAACGACAAACTGAAGGAAGGAACGACAAAATGAAGGAAGGAACGACAAAATGAAGGAAGGAAGGAAGGATGGAAGGATGGGTTCAATCCGCCAAACTCTCTTGTATTCGCAATCAAGCCGAAGTAGAACACAGACGTTCAGTCAAGAACAACGCCAGAGTGAAAACGACAAGGAAAAAGAAACGCTACGAAATTCAACGAGAGGACGCATGGCCTGCCGGCCACGAAGCACGCGCCAGAGACCAGAGAGATTCTGGAGGAAAATCAAACGCCGGCACCCTTCTAAATTACTTCCTGCTACACGCTAAACTTACTACAGTAATTACTGGTAATACCGACCGCGACCCCTATAACACACCCGGTACACAGACCCGGTTTACGCATTACTA
>BFEA01000385.1:58293-71331 GCA_003427395.1 Chara braunii | reverse complement strand
ATATATATGCGTGTCATTCTCACTCTCGCGCGAGTGATTTCAGTCGTCCGATCTCATCGATCGCACGACCATCGCATCGATCGAGCTCGATTTGCGTCATCACGGTGACGAGCTCCAAAAAAAGTCAGCCCAACAGCGAAAGTCAGTTTCGATCCCTGAACCTTCATGGTGAAAATCTAATGCTATAACCGACTGGGGGCTAGCTTCTTCTACGAGGTAGAACGAGCGACTCTTCTATACTAAGAAGAGTTCACACCCAGCCATTCTGCTTGCCTATGGCTTTGGAAGACCCCACCAGTCGCCTTTAGCCATAGGGTCGACCTTTCCTTGACATACCACGGTTGTGCACCTTGGTGGTGGTCGTTGTTAACCGCTTAGGCCATGAATCACGCGACTATTAAGTAGGATAGGTCTAGCTTTAGCATTCCCACGTCTGCGTGCCTCTGCGACCCAGCCAGAACCCGCATATAACCGGTCACACCACCCATTACCCCCATTACTCTCGGACGCTGCAGGCGTTCGGACTAAGGTTCATAAAAGTTTAAGTTTTTCGGTCATAGGTTAGTCTGAATGAACTTTCGACAAACGTTAGCCTTATCAAGTCAAAAATTTTCTCAAATGTCGGACAACTTCCGACATTCAAAATACCGAGCATATATCCTTGTAAGCATTTCTGGTCTGACACCACTACTCTCAAGGATGTGGATTTCGAGAGTGGTGTGGTAAACCCCGTAGTCTCCATAGAATGGGGGGGCTCCACAGTTAGTGCTACCAGATAGGAGCTACAACTGTTGAGTGTTAAGTCCTGGTCGGTTTTACTGAGGAACTGCTTGGAAGAGTGGGGTCAATATAGAGATGTCATTTCTACTCGCATTTACAGAATCTGCAAGTTGTGTCAGTGTGCTAGAGATTTGAAGTTTTCCACACGTACCTATATGGCGGCCATTTTTCACCCAAATACCCTATCAAGCCACCCTATTTAAGCCACCAGTACTTGGCCCAACCAAAAAATATATGTTTCTCATAAACGAGCATTTTTTTGGGGGGGTGGAGAAGACTCGGTTGCCCCTTTTCCTTCAGCCCACATGCTTCCTCCCCCGTTGCTTTATGGGGTCATCCTCGACCCCTGAAAAACACGCTCAGAAACTTTTTTTTTTTTTTTGCTAGGTCAAGTATTAGTGGTATAAACAACCTCCGAGAGCATGAAAACTACACGAACCTTCTTTCAAAGCCTCATCACATCCAAACTAGATACATCATACCTACTGAAGAGATGAGAGAAAGTTTGAAAAGTCCTCCGAGTCACCCCAATGGATAAACGATTCTCAATTACAAAAAAAAAAAAAAACTTTACCTTCTCTTGTTCAAATACGAAAGTTGGACTGCCCTCCTACAGTTGGAGGAAAACCCCTTAGGATTGGACTAATTCCCCAAAAAATAAAACACCTTTGGGAGTCCCTGTGTTTAGACCTCGTGCATTTGTTAATGAGGTATGGAAGGAAAACCATATGGGAGAATCAGCAGGCTAGGTAATACTTACCATCTGCAAAAAAAAGAAGAAGATGAACATCATGAATTACAAAATGACTTTGAAAGCCCTGACTAGCAAACTAAAGAGTCTGATTGAGTCCATGATCTATCTTGACCAGACAATGTTTATATAGGGTATGGATATCCAATAAAACATCCTACTTATAAATGAGATATTGACGATAGTGAGATAAGATAAGGCAAACACAATGTTTATCGATTTTAAACTATCATTACGCTTTTCACTTGAGAAACAAAGTTGCAACTCATTTATGGCCACACTTTTCGGGGGTGCACGTACTAGATCGAAATAGATGGTGCCGTCAATCGAAAGTAGGCCCATGTCGGTTCGCCTTTTCTTGCCTGAAGGTGAACTTAGGGTTGACATCAATTGTTGTGGGAGGTGCAAGTGGTTTAAGAAGGCATATGACCATGTTGAGTGAAAATTTCTAAAATGTCGTTTGCAATAACCATTGTTAGGGTCTGCGACCCTTAACTTAGTGAGTAGAGCACCATTGTCGAATGCACATTGTGGTTTTAGGTCGTCGGCTCAAATCCTCCGGCCTGTGATTCTGTGCACTTTGGCTGACAATTCTCAATTGAGGCACAAACGCACTAAGTGTGCGAGCACTGACATTTAAAAGCATTACGGTCCTAGCTCAGTAGGTGGAAAACTGACATTGAATGCACATTGTGGTCTTAGCCCACAAACTCGAATCTTCGAGTCTGTTGTCGGTGCTCTCAAGTTGGAGGGCGTCGATCGACATAAGACCAAAGTGGAATACTGAACGCACGAGTGATTTGATGTTTAGGTATTGGTCACACATAGAGGATTTCAAGGTTAAAGTTATAAATTGTGGGATCCAGCCATTGCGGCTACCACATCAGATGTTGCGCTAAGAGGGTTGTCCGGGAACATCATATAAGGCTACTTGCACCTCTTCTTAGGGAAACTGGGCAGAACGAGGGGTGAACTGAGTGAGGAAGGTGGGGGGGTGGGGAGGTCGGGATTTGCCACACCCGTAGCAGACCTTCAACAATTCCCTTTAGTGACAGGCGATAATGGTGCTTGACTGCCTCCCGACATGTCACCCTTTGGAACCACCTTAAGCAACATCGGAACCTGAATCACGATTGTCGACTCTGCTGCTTGTGACAAGTAAACATCAATCGCAGATCAACTGTGGTTAGACGCTTGGTCGTGGTTGAGTGCTCTTTCATTTAGTGTCGCTAATCTTAGTCGATGCCCCGCTTGTATGTGTGCATGAGTTCATTGCGCTATCAGGAGTTGAACCTGGTATGTCTAGCATCCTAATGGACTTCCTAGCCTGAAACTGTCCATAACACTCCTTACAACCTTTTAAAAAAACAAAACATGTATATTATTAGGTAAGAGTATGAAAGATGGGTATCTATCTCACCCCAAACAACAACAGTTGGAGTTAAAAATCAATGAAATACTAGCACCTAAAATTCCTCTCAATCCATTCGTAGTCCACGGAGACCTATTGGTGCCATACCTTTCCATTGTTAACACGAAATTACTTGCTACAAATCTCATGAAGCACGAAGACCTACCCAAATTGAAAAGACATTTTAATTGACTCCCAATCTGTTAGTGATTTGTCCTCGATGATGGATCCAACTTGTAACAACCTCAAAAAAAATTGAACTCCTATAAACAAAATTTGCAACCTCTCAGTCATCTTTATAACTGAGGCAGCGAAACCGTTGGATGGTGGTTCAACCAACATAAAGTTAGACCCGTATGAAAATCCTAAAATTTAATAGACCTCACTGGATGAGTCAATAAGTATTTGTTTCATATTGTACCTAGTGATGATAAACTAGCAAATAACAACAACAAGTGTTGCAGCCTCGTACTAGCCTTCGGAGGATTGTTGTCCTATAAAAATCGACAAATTCTCTTATTGGCAAAGTGACAACTATTAATAATGTGGTTCGAGAAACACTTAGCGTTATGGTCCCCTTTAAATAAAAAAAAAAAATCCTCCTCTAAAAAATGAGTAGTAGCAGAAACAATGCACAAGTTCGTCAATGCCATTGACAGGGTTGTATAAGACACCATCACCCAACCCAAAGCCATGGCAAACCAAACCATATTCAATCTTGCTAGACTCAGATAGATCAAAGCTTTATCCCTGAAACAAATTTTAAAACTGATATTTTATTTCATAATTGTTTATGAAAAACTAACATTTAGACTTTGGGCTTCAATAATATTTGAAATTAGAGAAAAACTACAATGCGTCGTCTTACTTTATTCTGGTTTCTCGAGCTATTCCGTTCGTACTGTCTTATAGTGGATAATAGTCATGAACCACTTGAACATTGGACTTTTCCACAATAACTAAAATTTACTAATGTTGTTTTTTTTCCGCAAGTTTTTAAAAACCAATGTTACTATCTTGTGTTTCCCCTTCGTGAAAATTTGACTTAAACTCCAATAAAATACAATGATCATTCTAATTTGCTACAAAATTTTGCTTTGGATTGTTGCATCCAATGTGTATTTTTTTTTTTTAAATCTTGTTATTCATGTTTTCTCACCTTAACCGACATTATCTAAATAGTTTGTGCTACATAGAGCCACACTTCCACTCTTGCATCTGTAGTTTAGTATACTCTGAACACAATCTATTCAGTTGTCTATTAAAAATTGCCTTGTGTAAGTTTGTGTTAGTAGAGTATTTACCAATCTTAGATCCTCATGGAGGCTTGACATGTGAGTCATAGGTGTCTTTTGTCTCTTAGCACTACTTACACCAATAATAGGTAGATGGGATTTTCATTCCACTCAAGACTAGTCTCAAGGCCGTAGCGGTAGTTAGGAAATGTTGACCGATTTATGAGATGATTACACATTGGTCTGTTTTTATGAGGATGTAAGTTGTTCCTCTTAAACAAACATCAATTCATTGTTATTTCTTCATTGCTCCACAGTGTCGTGTTTCCCTGTATAGTTCGAATCACTATGATATTCCTTCGAATGAAATCATCCTATCGAATTGTCGTCAACTGGTGACGAGCTTAGAGATTTATCACCCATGCATAGGTAATAGTACTTTTTCAATTACTCTCGTGACGAAAATCTCTACGTAATTGTGCAAGGTATTGACCCTCCTACCACCTTTACATGACTTTTGTTATTTAAAATTTAAACTTTATGTCTTGTTGTATCCCATGTGTATTTTTGATGAAAACCTTGTTATTCATGTAGTCTAAAATCACCTTAACCGACATTATCCGAATAGTTTGTGCTACGTAGAGTCACTCTTTCGCTCTTGCATCTGTAGTCTGGTGTATTCCGAACACAATCTATTCGGTTATCTATTAAAAATTATATCGTGTAAGCTTGTGTAAGTAGAATATTTATCAATCTTATATCCTCTTGGAGGTTTGGCATGTCAACCATAGGTATTTGTTTGTCTCTCAGCACCACCTACACCGATAATAGGTGAATGGGATCTTCATTCCACTCAAGACTAGTCTCAAAGTCGTAGCAGTAGTTAGGAAATGTTGACCAATTGGTCTCTATCTATTGGGATATAAGTTATTCCTCTAAAACAAACATCGATTCATAATTATTTCTTCATTGCTCCACTGTAACCTGTAACTTCATCTTAATTTTTTCTTTGAGCAGTGCAGAGACGTGCTTCACAGTATAGTTGCTAATTATTAATATGATCTTCCTTCGAATGAAACCATCCTATCGAGTTGCCATCAACTGGTAATGAGCTTAAAGGTCTATCACCCATAGGTAACAATATTTTTTCAATTACTCTCGTGACCACAATCTCTATGTAATTGTGCAAGGTATTGACCCTCCGACCACCTTTACATAATTTTTATTTTTTTAAATTCAAAGTTTATGAACTTTATGTATTTTACCAACAATTTTAGCAAACCTTTCGGTGTTTAAATCACCTCTTATTTGAAAGATCTTGAATGTCTCAATCCCATTTTTTTTCTTCTTTTGTGTTTTGCTTAAAACCTACCCAAACAGATCCAAGGCGGTGAGATTGTTCTTATCAAACCTTTTGGGGGGATTCTGCATTTTTGGTGAAGTCTACCCAAACTGGTTTTAGCTACTTTTGTCGGTTTCTAATCATGTATGCCCCTTTCAATCCAACATTTTTCAAAGTTACATGGGGAGTTGTGAGTTGGAAACTCTTGGCCCGTACTATCAATAACATATGAGTTTTGAAAAATGATTTGCTTCAAAACAATATCTTTAAAGTTGAAAACTCATACCGCATCGATAATAGTTTTCGCCAAACAAAAATAATATTGTTTTAAACCTTATTTTTTATCTCTCTTAAAAATAAGATTTACTCATAAAGCAAGACTGCGTATCCTTATGCAACACATAGTTCATTACTTACTCGAGATGTACAAGGTCAATATTAGCCAAGAGACGATTTTCTCAGTTGTCAAGGCCTTTATAGGCTTGTTGGATGGTAAGACTAAGTTTTGTTCACATGGGTAAAATACTTCAAATCCCCCTAGATCTTTTATGAATATAATAGTTTCTCATGCTACTTTTGAGATAAATTTATCGTTCGCACCAATTTCGATCTTCTGGATAAAATGCATTGCAACCTTCTTGATCCTTTTGTATGTAAAAACAATGAAGATAGTAAAACATCCAGTAAGATAAAAATGATATGAGTTTTACTCTCATAGCATTACCAACTTCCTCACTGAAATAACTCGACGCGCAGTATCGAGGATTCTCAATGCGTTTACTAATACGCCACGCATGTTGAGGCTCAAATATATGTTACCGTCTTACTTATATTACTTTTGAGTGTATCGAAGTTGTCCTCACGCTGCTCATAGGCGTCAGACGCCCCTTCACTGTACGTGGTACCCATTCACAAAAGTCATTATAGTCCAAAATTTTCTTAGGCCTCAAGAAGCTAATCGCGGTTCTGATGCCCTTACCTCAGTGAGTTATAGAAAACCCTATGAAGAAAAATTAAAAAGAAAAGAAACAATAAAATCTGATTTTAACTTTTAACAAAATTTGTGATGATGTACATAATCGTTAATATTATCCCTGAGTCGCAAGACGAGAAATTAACGTCCTTGCTATAGTGACTCCGTAGTCACAACACATTTCCTTTCTTGATATTTCCGTTCCTATTGGCATCTCAATTCAGTTCCTTTTGATGCCAAGTTATCAATACCGCAATTACCCATAACCGTTGTCACCCTGACTGACACTATGGCGAGATCCTGACGTTGTGATGCAGCGCCATTACGGTTGTTGCCACAATTGTGACATCTCTTGCAGATCTTAATTAACTGGGTATAACATCCCTAATTCGGTCCCACAGGCCCCCACCGCCCCCCCGGTCAATCCATCGAAACCCTGCATTAATCATATTCCGAAGGATGCTCAATTTTTCAATTCTTCACTTAAGGTGAGGATATTCAAGCACAAAAGACCTTCATCATTTGTATTCCAGGTTATCAGTTATATAGTGTTAGCGATGGTGGCAAATTAGGCAGCCTTAGAGTCAAAGGACAAAAAATCTTTGAAGGTTTGAAACACCAAAGGTTGCTCAAACCAAATATCCTTTAAATTTTTCAATTTGTGAATCATAAGAATTGAAGTTCGAAAATCAGAGGCGATCATCAGAGTTTCAAGAAAATCAAGCACCCCCTATTCCTTGGTCGGTACACACGACTTTCAAGCCCTATCGTTAGCAAGCGACATGCTTAAATTAACAGTACCCTTGAGGCAACCTACCCGAACCTTTTTCTTTTCAAGCCATCGAATCTCTTTTGTTTTGGTGAATCGGGCTGATGCACGTTGGAGATATAGCAACTGACCTTCAATTTAATAGAGGCAACCGAGCGTTTTATTCTGTTTGTTTGCATTTTTATTTTATCTTTTTTCATTTGCGTGCAATTTTTCACCTCGTAAGAGTAATGTCACGGCTCTCCAACCATAATCTAAGGGTCTCGCTCCATTACTCTCCACATGCGCAGAAAACAAAATTTAGGTCACTGTAGTTTTTCTTTTCTTTTCCTTGGACTATTTCTCGATTTATGCGGTGTGTTATCCTCACGCAAGGCCATGCTTGTCTCTACAGTATCTACTTGTGTTGAGGATGAAGATTTCATACTCGTTTTGTGTATTTAAAGGAAGTGCAACACAAACCCACATCTCTACGGAGGTGCGGGTCCGCATGCATAACATAGAAGAAATGACAATGTATCTTGCCATGTTCTCGTGAAGGATTCAATCTCATTTAGCACATTTGGAGAGTAGTGGAGGGAGACCCTATTGCACAAACAAAAAAAAAATAGGCCGCTATAACTTTTTTTTTTTTTTTTTTAGGGGGGGGAGGGGGGACTATTTCTCGATTTATGCGTGTTATCCTCACGCACGCCCATGCTAATCTTTACTATATCTACCTGCGTTTAGGATTAACATTTATCCTCACTTTATGTATTCGAACAGTCCAACGCAAATCTCTACTTAGGTGCGGGTGATGCGTTTGTCAGAGTGATGGAACGGGTCATCATGTCCACAAAGGACAAAAATTAAGCGGCGATAGTTTTTTTTTTTTTTTTTTGAAACTATCTCCCGATTTATGCGTGTCATCCTTGTCTAACTTTCATGAGGAAGATGCATTCTATGTTTTGTACACTAGATAATTCTTCACGAGACACTACTTCACCACCTGCCGCGCTCCGTCCTCAGTAATTTTTTTCCTTTCCAATTTTTTTTTATTTTTTTTGAATCATTGTGCTATTTCTTTCTCTGATCGTTCCTTCTCATTTTCCAAACGAGCGACTTCCACACCTCTACCGAGGCTCTACCCGGCCTCTGTCGGCCCTGTCAAGGACCTTCATAAATTGAAGGGGTCGAATGTTTTTGGCTGGGTGGGGTACTAGTGGTGTAATTAAACCATTTTTTGTCCTTGTATATCGTTTATGGGGAAAAAAATTATGATAAGGAGATCATTAATGTATTTTTTTCCAAAAAATGCTAGAAGCATCAGTTCGTAAGGAAAAGATAAATTGATACTTCGCAATCACACACAATATACAAAAATGTGTCGGGAGGATAGCTCGACGACCTATAGGAAAACCACGTTTTTGTTTCAACGTCTGATTGGATAATAGAAAACAGGTATTTTCAAGTTGATAGTTGGTGAGTGAAACCAATGTCTTTAACTGGACCTATTTTCATCTCGACTCTTCTTGAGATTTTTTAAAGGCTGCCACTATTCAGTGTTTTTTATGCGGATCCACAAGATGCTTTTGTCACTAACTATATTTATTATTCATTTGATAACCTTTTGGATCTTCAGGTGGGGTAACTGTGTGAACATCTTATTTACTATATCATAAGTTTCATCAACGATGCAACAATAACATGCTCCCCTGTGATGGTTGATTTTCTCAATTTATCTTTTTAATTGACTTATGGATTATAAGTTAAAATGTGAAACAATAACCCTTTTAATCAAGTGGTTTAGAGTCGTGGACAAGATCCCGGAGACAACTCTAAAAGGGTTGTCATACGATAGGATAATGAAACACTTTTTACCTTTATCCTTTTCTTTTGTAATAATGTAAGTGTGTTGCAAACCACTGTGCGATTGCACTTTGCAATTGAATACAGTTTGAGTTAATCAAACCTGGATTTCCTTTCTTTCAACAAAATCTCCTTACTTTTTTTGAAAATTTCATGGTTCTCGTTCTCAAGGTAAATTATTTTCAACCTGGTCAGGTACAATTTGGGGCACTCGATCCATGTCTCACTTGTATTTCGGTGAAGTGGAAATCGCACTAATCCATCTGGTGCTTGTCTTACCCCCAAGACAAAGTCGCTTCGGACACAATCCTTTCCCATAGCTTTTTTTTTTTTATAAATGTCAAACCAATTCACTCCCATACTGCAGGTAACCAATCTCATTTCCCGCAAACATTATAGTGCATGGTTACCAGTCTGGTTCAGCTAAATTTTATTGACAACAGAACCAGCAAAATTTATTTTTTTGACATTGAATAGGAACGAGTGTAACTCCCGTATATCGCGGATTTTAACTGAGACATCCCACTGACTTTGCGCAAGTCAAAGTCATCACATCTACACTAAAATGAACTTAGGTCTGCATATGACTTATGATTATGCAGCAGGTCCCCACCGAGTTGGCTTTAAGCCATATGGCATGGGTCTTTTTTTTATACAGGTCAGCCAACGACACAGGAAGGACATTGTTCCATATTAATCATGATGCTCTTACCCTATTTTTAACGTTGATGTTATTTATAGACGTACATAAATGAATTTTAGCAATAGTGTTATCCCTATAATTAACACCGATTTTCTTTTAATACATTACTTAAAACCTCATGAGCAATCTGTCTTGCTTGTTGCTGGTTCAATGTTTTTACCCCGTTGTTTGATTATTAAATAAAGTATTTGAGATTCATGCGAAACATGTCTTTCTGTTTCTAAGGCGCCCTTAACAGTGCAATGAGTTCAACTTTCCTCTGCTAAATTTTCGTAACTGTATGTCCGAGTTCATCACTGTCAAACTACCTCTCATTTCAATAGCATATTTAGTGTACTTAAGTAATATTTTCGTTTCATCTTTCTCAATTTTCGAATAGCTAAACAAAATTTGCACAAGTCACTATGCTTCAAGTTTTAGCCCACGCCCTTGCTTATTCTTATATACAACAATATGTGTTTTCCTCTTACTTTTTATTAATGATTTTAAAATGATAAGTAAATCAGGTTCCTTTGATGCTGTAATGAACTCACAGTAAAAAAGAACAAGTTCGACAAGGTTAGCAACAATAAGTTTTTTCTCGTTTCCTATCGTCTTCCTATGTTGGTGGTTCCTCTGGCGCAATTTCCTTCCCTTGGCATTTAAGCTAGGATTATGACAGATCCTTCTGCGTAGTTCTTTTTGTGGTCTTCTTGAAAACTGTAGTGGTGGGATCAGACCCTTAGACTTGGTTTTGATTACCCAATGGTTTTTGCCATCCTATCTGAAAATCTCACGGGACCACGTTGAAAAGTACCCGGAAGGAAAACTAAACCTGCACCGTGGGGCTTAGGCATGGACCCCACAGGAAAAGTCGAAATTTTGTGGAAGAGTTGTTGGAAGAGTTTGCCTGCGGAAAGACGGGACCCCACCGCAAAGGCTAAACAATGCAGTTTTTTCGAGCTCGAAAAGGCTGGAAACTAGAGAAGGACCAGTACATCATCACGAATGTCTGTTCGAAGGGCAGCGCACCTGTTTCAGATGTCTACTGTTAGGTGGCGAGTGACAATGCGCCACTAGTGCGGCATTGCTAGGCGATATTGTGGGTATTGTGTTCAGAGGAGGTACCCTTGCTGCCATCGGCTTTTCTGTTGTGGAGGCCACAACTGGCATCATGGTACCGTTGGGACAGAAACCACACCGGAGAGAGGGGGGGGGGGGGATGTGGCAAACAATTTTTTAATGTATTTTTTTCCCCATTTATCATGCATGGGCGTTTTGCGAGCATTCTGTGGTGTTGCTCGCAGGGAGAGTGCTCCTTCCCTAAACTGCCAGGGACTTACATTGCCCCTGTGAGCATAGGCTACTGGTTCACTGCCATAGCGGCCCACTGCTGGAGGACGTGGCCATGGAGCCCACGAACAAGCCTTGAACGAAGCACGTTAGCGATGACACGGATGGCCGTGGACGAAGGAGGTTGTTCGCGAGAGACGAGCAAGTGGGATGTGCGCACTTGTGTGCATCCAGCTCTAATAGCACGTCCATTGTATCCTGCCTGCATGACACGCCGACGCCCAGGTTCACGTCGCGCAGTACGTGAAGCGCCTATTTTTTCGAATTCGAATTAAAAAAACTGGTGGGCCTGGGCATCCCTCCCGCGGTCCCGGTGGCGAGGACGCGTTTGTGGGTGACAAGAGCATGTCCATGTTCGTCGCCATTGAACCACGGGACGTCTTGGCTCGGCCTACCCTCTGGAAATGGCACACAATTCTGGCGGAAAGTCGCCCAGTGCCAGTTTTCCAACCAGAAAGTCATGTGGAAACGCAGAAGTGCAGTTTTCCAAAGTGCAGTTTTCCAGAGTGCGTTTTCCAGGCGGAGGGGCGCCCGAAAACCGCCGGCACCTCCGAAAACCGGTTTCCAGACGGCCTCTGTCGTCCAATGGAGTAGGAAAAAGTATTTCTGGGCCGTCTTTTCGAGGATTTTGTCCTGTGGGGTCCAGGCTTAGTCCCTGATATCATGGCCTGCCGGCCCCCAGTGAATTCAGATTCTTTCTGTTCTCTGGGGTTTGAATTTCGATCCGTATTCTGCATTCAACTGTTCATGGGTGTGCCCAGTGAGCTAGGCCTGTTTCTCCCCCCCCCCTCTTTTTTAGTTTTCCCATGAAAAAGCTGTGTCCATCCCGGCTGGCTGCTCCTCTCTTGTCCTCACTTCGCAGCTCTCTGCGCCCGCCCCCCGTTCCCTCTCTGCTCCTTTTCATATGACCGCCCCGTCTCTTCCCTCCAGTCTGCCACAAGGTTGCTCCTTCCGTTCACCTGCATCACTGAGACCCAGTTTTTCTCGAGCTGCTCGACGACTCAACGAGGTTTGGATATGGCGGTCGACGTGGAGACTCTCCGCTGTCGTCGCAAGACTTGCTGTGGCATTCTTTCCTGCACAAGAGCCGGCGGCGGCAGCGGAGCAATAGCAACATTCTTCTTCTTCTTCTTCGTCTTCCTGGTGGTCCTCTCTGTTCCATCGCGGCCGAAGCTCGCGGAGGCGAGAGTGCAGGCAACGGTTGTCAATGGGAGGGAAGTGACGGATTACAGGTACTATGGCTTCCAAGTAGTGCTCTTTTATGAGGGGACACTGAAATGCGGCGCCAGCATCATCGCGCCCTCCTATGTACTCACTGCAGGTAAGTTCTGTCCGCCGCCTCGCACTCCTATGAGGGGAATGTGCACGTTCTCAGTCGGTTGAACACTCGGCATTCTACACATCACCGTCAGTTGGTTCGTGTTCAGAGGCAAGTCGTGTGGGCCATTGCTTTTCTCTATTCTGTTCTCCCTCCTGTCGCCTGCTTTGTTGAATATCGTGTGTGTGTGCGTGCGTGCGTGCGTGCGTGCGTGCGTGCGTGTGCGTGTGTGTGTGTGTGTGTGTGTGTGTGTGTGTGTGTGTGTATTCGCTATACATTCGAAAAACGCGTGACTGTGCCGAACAGACTGTTTCGTCGGACTTTCACCGACTCATCAGGAGGTTGAACACCGACAGTCTGCCCAGGATGCATTTGATTGATGGATATGTGTGTGCCTTTTATATATGCATGTAGACAGAGGTATGAAATTGGATGCCGGATAGACTGTTGAGGGTTCAGCCTCCTGATGAGTCGGTGAAACTCCGACGAAACAGTTTGTCACAGCCCCTCGTTTGTTGTCCTCTTCTCCCTCTCTGCCTACGGTTTACCGGGCAGTTCTATTTGACGATATATATA
>BFEA01000384.1:1530875-1579982 GCA_003427395.1 Chara braunii | reverse complement strand
GAGACACATCAAGAGGACTTCATGCGACAAGTTGAGTGAGGCGACAGTGAGAGGCACTCGGACGTGGAATCTACCTAAGGGAGACACTTGGTGACTTGAGGGCCTCCCTCAAGTAGGCGATCTTGAGGGAGGTAGCCATTCTGCATCTACGGACTGCAAGTTACTACTTCGTTCTTCAACATCAGTGGGGGATCCGACGTTGCACTTTTGTGTTCGAAGTGAGACCCTCCTACACGATAGGACACTAGTGTAGAGGTAGTGAATAGGGTTAGGAAGACCACATGAGGAATGGGGGTGAGTTGTACTTCATCTCAGAGTTTGGGCCACTCAGGTATGTGTCGTGCACCTAAGGGTTGCCCATGTATGTCTGCATGGTATTGTTTGTCCTACTAGGGTACTTCTGGGTCTCTTTCCTACTACTCTGGAGTCTTGGTTGTGTGCATTGGTGTTCGAACTACTTACTAACCTAATGGATGTAGAAATAGAGTATCTTACTTTGAAAGCCATATCTTTCTACAGTGCTTTGTCTTTTCATCTTTGAATGAATGTAGTCTATAGGTTCTCTCTTGAAGTTGAAATTCGTTTTTTCAGTAAGGTAGAGGCAAAAAGTAGGACCTTGAGGGACTCTCCTTGGTTGGGACTTGGTCGCGACCTACTTGGGACCCATTGGGACTCAGTGGGACCGGGCACAAACAAGAGGGGTCCCTTGGACCCAAATCTGTTGACGCATTGTCACTCTATTTTCTGTTTGGGATACGGTATTCTACTTTTTATTAGAGCCCTCGCTGTCGAGGGGATCTCGACTGAGATGCTTCGTCAGACTAATGACACAATGCAATGCTTGACCTGCACCTTATACACCACTCAATTCTCCATCGCTGTATGATGTTTCTTGTAGTCTGGTTTGCGGTACTTTGACGGTGCCAGTTGGATTAGGCTCAAGGGGATCTTGTACGTGGTCTGACTGAACTTGAACGCGGAATCAGAACTCTCTTCTGAATGTATTGTATTTCTTTGATTGTTTTGGTTGCTCTAGTCCAAATATTTGCCGCTCCGTCTAGGAGTTCTATCTTCTTCTCTGTATTTTCACTTTATTTCTTTTGCTGAAATCCACTACATGCCCGTAGAGACGCGCAGACAAGAGAGAAGAGCGAGAGAAGCCATGGCAACTAAAGGGGCTAGTGGTTCTGGCATGGCATCGACTAAACTTTATGGTATGTTGAAAGCCCGTATGGATGCAGCGGTTGAGGTTGATAAACCGTTGTATGAGGCCCTCTATCAAAAAGAGTTAGTTGAGGAGGAAATTGGGGAAAAGGCGACTGGAAAATAGTCGTTGAAGAACTTGAGGTTATTTTCAAAACAGTTTCAAATGTATCTGATGCAGACTTTAAAGGAGATCTAGTTGTGTATGTACGTGCGCTTGTGAATTACCATTTGCTCAGTGAACTCCCGAGTATTAAATCTCAACTACTCGAGGAGATGAGTCAGATGCGTACTCAGATGGCTCAAATGGCCAAAGAGCATCACGATGAGCTGTAGCAAATGACCAGCATGCATCAGGCCCAAACCTCAAGTTTTCTTCCCCGTTCTACCTTTGTACCCTCCTTTCTTCTCCTTCTTCTCAATCTTCTTCGTTGAGTTTGGTGATTAATCAGTTAGGACCTGCGACAGGTGCAGTTCCCACTGCCGCTACAAGCGGCAGCGCTGGAAGTTCTGCAACTGCCGCAACCCTAGGATCGGATCCAGCAATAGCTGAACCCAACTATGGCAGTCCATACATGGACAGGAAGGCGGTGATGATACCGTCTAGATTTGGGAGGACGTTGAGTCATGGATTAGCTCCATGAGAGCCTACTTTGAGGTAGAAGGCACTCAATGAGTGAACCAGTCCTTGATCCCGGGGACAAACGTCGAGCCTGTCGTAAGGGGCTTCCCTGAAGTCCAAGCCATGCAAGCTGGGTACTCCAAGATCAACCTATTCGAGTGACTTAAAGTGACTCTGGTTACCATTCTTGAGGATATACTAGTAGAGCAATATAAAGATTCGCATGCTGTTGCGAGAGTAAGGATACAACTTGATGATCTCGAGCGCAGCAAGTGGGAGGGCACCATGCATGAATTGCAACTGCATGTCAGCAAGTTCTTTGCAACGCCAGGATTGGAGTTGACTACGCAATCATGTTTGGATGTAGTCAAAGGTACGGTTCCCACTCAATTAACCAATCATCTAAGCAGGGATTTCTTCGGTTACACTAACTGGTTTTCCTTAATAAAGGATGTAGTTAGTCTGGAGGCAGGAGACCTCCTTACCACAGCAAGCAGCAAAAAAACTTTTGTGCGCGGGCCATTTCGTGGCAGCAATCGCTTAGCTGCGCTTAACTTGGCGTCAAGAGCAGGACGCTAACACAGCCTGCTCTTCAACTCAAGAATTTGACATGAACAATGAAGATGATAAATTTTGTGCGTTTAAAAAGACTGTCCATGAGAAGGAAAACCAAAACCAAAATTCAGTAAGGAGCTTTGTCGCACTTCCAAAGGGAACCAAAATCCCAGCCAAACCGGAGGATGCAAGTACTAAACCTTGGGTCGACCTCCGGATCAGTGAGGCTGAATGGAAGGCTAAAATGAAGAAAGGGGGTTGCCTGCATTGCCAAAAAACGAACTATAAAATGCAAGATTGTTATAGGTTGTAGGGAAACCAGAATCGGGCGTAGAGTTGGCATCATCACCCTCTACGACAAGGGAGACTGGATCTGATGCAGTTCAACAGTCCTCTCTTGAAGCCCCGTCATCTGCTAATTTAAAGGCTGAAGTTTGTTATGCTTTGTATGTTGAGCCTTGGGAGGAGTTTGAGACGGTTGACTTATGAGATGAAACATTAACATGCTCAAGTCTCATAAACCACCGCTATCTCCGTGTCTTGATTGATTGTGGTGCAACAACTAACTTCATGTCACCACACGGGATACGCAAAGTGGGCTTGGGGATGAAGCAAGTGGCTTTGCAGAACCCTTGCCGGACTCGAGTAGGCAACAAAGAAGTTGTCTCATCTACGCATGCAGTCAAAGGTGTGCGCACTACCTTTGACAAGGACAAGACAGTTACCCACGCATTGAACTTCTATATGCTTGACAAGTGTCCCTTCAACGCTGTCCTTGGCTTGGGCTGACTGCAACCCCAATGCTAATGCACCAAGAGGAAGGAGTCACTTTTCATGGTCAATGATGCTCAAGGGAAGGAGCTTCCCTTCCTCTTGGATGAGAAGCACGAGTTCCAAGTGACTTTTCTCAATGCCATGTAGTTCTGCAAAAAGTAGCACAAGCACAAAGAGAACGAACAAATGTATGTTGCTTATGTTCGCCCTACTCATGTGCCATCTACTTTCGGGGCTAGTACCAATACTACTTCACCTAATGAGTCTACTTCTAGCACTTCTACTTTTGTACCTTCTACTAGTCCAAATGACACTACTTCAGATTCGGTCGACTCCATTCGTAATCTGTGACCTGATTTAGGTGACCCGTTTGCTGATCCTTCACCCCCACCGGTCCCAACAAGCATTCAAAACCTACTTGACCGATTCCCGGAAGTTCTGGCCGAACCACGTGGAGTCCCCACATGATCGGAACGACACACAATCAAGTTGGTCGAAGGTGTTGTTCCTGTTGTGGAAACAAATCGACGAAATGATCGACAAGGGTTGGATCAAACCTAGCGAATTTGAATTTGGTGCACCTATTTTGTTCGTCCCTAAGAAAGGAGGCAAACTCTGTATGTGTATCGATTATCGCGGTCTAAACCGCATCACCAGAAATAATGCATTCCCATTACCACACATAGATGACTTGCTTGATGTTGTCGATGGGTGTAAGGTCTTCTCCAAGATCGATCTCAAGTCTGGATACCATCAGATTGAAGTCGATCCGGCGGACCGGCACAAGATTGCGTTCAAAATACGAGATGGGCTTTATGAATTTACAGTAATGCCCTTCGGCCTCACGAACGCACCGACCACTTTTCAAAGCCTTATGGACAAGGTCCTCCGCGAACAGATTGGTCGGTTTGTGATGGTGTATCTTGATGATATTATGATCTTCAGCAAATCCATCGAGGAACACATGAAGCACCTTGAGGAAGTGGTCACCATCCTCAAGAAAACGCAATTAGAGAAATCTGAGTTTGGGAGGGATAGCGTCATCTATCTTGGGCATCGGTTGTCTGCTGCAGGCCTCGCACCCGAGGCAACCAAGGTTGAGGTCATACGTGACTGGCCTCAACCCGCAAACATTCACGAACTGCTTTCTTTCCTTGATCTCGCATCTTACTATTGGAAGTTTGTTCCCTGATTCTCTGTTGTTGCTCGCCCGTTGTCCCAATTAATAAGTAAGAATGTACCTTACGTGTGGGATGCAACATGTGAGACTCCATTTAAAGCCTTGAAAGAGGACTTGGTAAGTTACCTTGTAGTTCGCATTGCAGATTCCAAACTAACATTCGTAGTTACTGCCGATGCTAGTCAATATCAGATTGGCGCAGTGCTGCAACAAGATGACGATGATGGCTTGTGGTAGCTCGACTAGTACAACAAACGCATGCCCAACGAAAAGGTAGCCACTTCCACCTACATGTGCGAGCTCTATGCTTTGCTTATGGCTTTGGATCACTGGAAACACTATCTTTTGAGACGCCACTTCAAAAGTTTTCAGATCATGCGACTTTGAAGTGGATAAAAGAACAAAACACCTTGTCCCCTACATTACTTCGCTGGTTCCATGAGATTGACATTTTTAACTTCGAGCTAAGACACAAAAAGGGATGTTATATTCGAGTTGCTGATGCGTTGTTTCACCACCCCGATCACATGACTTGCATTGTGAATTCAAACGACCTCCGGAAGAAACTAAAGGAGGAGATCGTAGAACACACTGCCAAGGACGCGGACCTCAGTCCCATCCTTGAGTAGTTGAAGGCTAACCCCAGCAGTCCGCCTGATTTTCACGAATATGGAGGACTGGTTTTCCGACGCTATGGGAATCACAACAGTTTGTGTGTGCCCAACCATGAGCCTCTCCACACGAACTTCTTGGATTTGGCTCATGGCCAGAGTGAACACTTTGGCATGGCAAAGACGCACGGAAACCGATTAAGACATTTTGATTGGCCTGGTATGAAGGGATCTGCTGAAAAGTTTGCGGTTGAGTGTCAAGTCTCTCAACGAATCAAACCATGTAGACAAAAGCCCATGGGGCTACTTACACCCCTTCCCATTCCTGATGGACCCGGGGAGTTCGTTTCTATCAACTTCACCGACATGGGAAAGGTAAGTAAGAATGACTATTCGCAAGTGATGGCGATTGTTGACCGCTTCTCTAAATTCCTCAATCTGATTCCTTTGCCATCTCATGCCCCAACTGAATTGGTGATCCGTGAGTTTGAGCATAAGTACATTTTGTAGTTCGAAACCTCGAAAACTCTTGTAAGTGATCGGGACCCGCGCTTCGTAAGTACCGAATGGAAGGACTTCACGTCCCAACTCCCTGGCCTCAGACTATGCATAACATCTGGCCGACATCCCGAAGCCAACGGTTCGGCCGAGGAAATCAACCAGACTATGTTCCAACTTCTCCTCGCTTTAATCATTTTGGATAAGAAAATGTGGGATGAAGAGTTGTATTCCGTTAAGGGGTTGTACAACAACTTCATCCATTTGTTCACCGGCATGATGCCAAATAGGCTGCATTACGGTTGGTAGATTCGTAATCCACTCTCCTACCTATTGCCTGAACAGCCAGCTGGTTTAACACAACCGGCAGGCCTTGCTTCAGGGCCAAGTACGATCGCTTGCTCAAAGTTGCCATTGCAGCAATGACCAAGCGACAACACACAATGACCCATCATGCAAACAAGGAGCACCGACCTTCAGATATTGAAGTGGGAAGTTATGTCTAGGTCAAGATTTCTGAATTCTCGGACGAAGAGCCAGTCTCACACAAACTTCTTCCGCTCTATTATGGTCCATGGGAAGTTGTGGATGTGATTGGCAAGGATGGGTTTGACCGCTCATACACACTTGCTGTGTCGCCTCATCTTGGCACATACCCCGTCTTTCATGCATCAAAACTGTATATCAACCGTGATGCTAAGTCCTTCGATTACCATAAGACATGATTCTTCGTTCAATCGATGGCGGTCATGAGATCGATAGAATCAAACAGCACGTAGGTAAGGGACGTAACATACAGTACCAGGTTCACTTTATGTTTCACCCTTAGGACGATCTGTACTGGATCTCCGAGAAGGAACTGCTACGCAGCACACCTCGCGTTGATAAAGCCTACGAACGACAAATGGCCTCTAATGTTGTTCTCAAAATGTCTGCAAACCTCACTGCAACAGAATACTCTCGAAATCTCTTTTCTTTGTTTGCTTACGATGCGTTTGTCGCGGACTCAGACTGAGTTACTCGCTTGAAGGCACCTCCCTCTTAAGGTGGGGGGTAGTGTGATGACCCGACCAAACACGGACTGAGACACACAACTGATTTCTCTAAGTCTTGCTCATGGACTGAATGCCTTGTTGAGTTTCCCGCTGCTACTAAGTTCTCTAAGTCTGTGTGTGCACGCTTGCTGGTCTGCATGTCTGTGTGTGTGCACGCTTGCTGGTCTGAATGTTTGTGTGTGTGCACGCTTGCTGGTCTGCATGTCTGTCTGAGTGCTTGTTGGCTTGAGTGTGTGTGTGACCCACAAGGGCACTTGTTCATCCATTGGGCCCTCGGGGCCGGTACTTACCTGTGGCCGTGACATTGAGGACTGCAGCGGGGAAAACACTCAAGTGGCGGGGTAAGAGGCCCGCAATACTTGAAGCAGCTGGGAAAGACTCAAGTAGCAGGTAGGCCGGTACCACACCCTGAAGAGGTAGATGTGCCGGGTACTCGAGGCTGAGCAGAAGAAGATAAAAGTTGGCATTTTTAGAGGCCCAGTAGTTGTTGGCTAGGTCTAGGCAGGTACCAGTCCAACCAGTCTGAGTCTAGGGCCAACACGGGCAATATCAGAGTCTGCAATGATGTTTCCCTCCGAAAGGGAGGAGGTACCGGTTGCTTGGAAGGCCGAGCGGCCTGGAAGTCACCGCCCAAGAGGCAAGCAGGCCGCTATATCTCCAGGCCGGGTGAAGAGCCCAGCCTCATTGTTGGTGTGTTTGCCGACACACTGGTTGGAGCGCTGCTGGGAAGGAGCAAGGACACGGAGGAGAAAGAAGAGCAGGAGGAAGGGGGAGCGCCAGAGGTACTTACGTGGCTATGGTGGCAGCCATCTTCATCACCTTGGTGGGCGCTGCAGCAGGAAGAACCCAACTGGGGTAGAGCTACACCAAGAAGCTTTGAGACAGAGTCAGGCATGGCGGCCTAAGCCAGAGCAGCCATAGCTGCTTCGCGTTGTCCTTTGGAGAGTCGGGTCATGTCCCGGTAGTCCGCCATAGCCTCGACCTAGGAGGAAGAAGGAGAGAGGCGGCCATGGCTATGGTGGACCTCAAGTGATACCTACAGTAGAATAAGGATTCAGACATTGATTCTGTTTCAACCATTCAATATTGTACTATTATTTCTTATGTGAATAAGAGAGGAGTAAAGGAGGAGGAGAATGAATAGCGAAGAAGAATAGCATTATCGTTGTCTATGCTGGTGTACATAATCTTCTTCTTTCTTTTTTTCTTCTTCTTCTTCTTCTTACCTTCTCTCTCCTCTCAAGTTAATTCATTTCCTTCTGCAATTGGACGGCATTGCACTATCTGATGAATGTGTACTTCAAAATTGGCCAGGATCATAATAGAAAGTACAATGACGTCCAATTGCAAAAAGAAATGAATGAACTTGAGAGGAGAGAGAGGGAAAGAAGAAGAAGAAGAAGAAAGAAAGAAGAAAAGGATGATGTACACCAGCATAGACCAATGATAATTCCCTTCTTCTTCGCCGAACACTCTCCTCCTCCTTATCTCCTCCCCCCACAGGGGTCTTCCTGTTGCAGCGCCCATCAAGGTGATGAAGATGGCAACCACCATAGCCAGGTAAGTACCTCTGGCGCTCCCCCTTCCTAGTCCTTGTCTTCCTCCTCTTTCTGCCCTTGCTCCTTCCCCAGCAGCGCTGCTCCAGCCAGCGCTCCAACAAGTATATCGCCAAACTTGCACACCGACAATGAGGAGGAACACTTCGCTCCTCCTGGAGACATAGCGGTCAGCTTGCCTCTTGGGCGGTGGCTTCCTAGGCCGCGCGGCCTCCAGGCAACCATTACCTCCTCCCTTTCGGAGGGAAACATTATTGCAGGCTCTGGTATTGCCTGTACAGGCCCTAGACTCAGACTGGTTGGACTGGCACCCATCTAGACCTAGCCTACAACTACTGGGCCTCTAAAAATGCCAACTTCGTCTTCTTCTGCTCGGCCTCGAGTACCCGGCACATCTACCTCTACTAGGTGTGGTACCGGCCTACCCGGACTTAAGTGTTTTCCCGCTGCTCTAAGTGTTTTCCCCACCGCGTAAGGGGCCTCTTTCCCCACCATTTGAGTGTTTTCCCCACCGCAACCCTCGATGTCACGGCCACATGAAGTGCCGGCCCTTTTGGACAGGTACCCTTACAGGTCACACACACATGCAAATCGTCAAGCACTCAGACAGGCATTCAGACCAGCAAGCACGCACACACACAGACTTAGAAAACTCAGTATCAAGCGGGAAACTCATCAATGCGTACATGCCATTGGCAAAACTCAGAAATCGGTTGTATGTCTCAGTCCGTGTTTGGCAGGTCCTTATAGTTTGATGAATAGTCCTGAAGTGGCCACATAAAAGTAGGCAAGAGGATCTCTGGAATATAGAAGCAGTCAAGTACGCTCAGCCTTTCCTTCAGGCTGTTCCTGCTGGGGCCAGCGTGACCAGAACAGAGGTCAATCAGAAACGTTGGTCAGCTCTATCTGAATTATACTTCCCAATCAAGAATATGAGGGGCTTGTCAGGGGTTGTTTCAGAAGTTATTCGAAAGAACAAGTGAAGTAGTCTTATCAATCATATCCTATCTGAGCACTAGAAGAGCAACCACGTTTCTCACAGCTCCTTACGCGAACAGCACAGAGGCCTTTGAATCACATACAATCAACCAAACTCTGCCCCACCTTCCCCATGAGCATGATCCAGGCCACATCCAAGATGTCCAGTTCAGTTCAAGCTCACGCATTGCACATATGGCAGTGTATCACTTTCAGGCATTGGCCTGTACGGATGAGAAGAAAGGGTATTAACAAAGGCCGCAGTCCCTCTCAGTCAGTCCCAAAGTACCCAATACCACGTTAACGGTTGTGTCCCTGTACGGTGCTCTCCCCCTTGTCTCTTGACCACTCTCTGGCGTAGTGCTCCGGTCTGTGAGCGCTGATATCTGGCCGCATTAAAGGCCAGGTGCACGCATTGTTTAGAACTTGCAGTTGAGCTCACCTGGACTTTCCTTAATTACCTATTAATTGAGGGAAAATGAAAATGCATATTCTCCCAGAGCACGAAAAGATACACTGGCATATTCTTTATCTATTGCGCACTACGGCTTGCCTCGGACACTGCCATTTTCCTTGCCTGCAGTTCGCAGAGGGTCGTGCCCCTTTTATTCATCAATGAAGCCATGGCGTTGAATCTGGTGCTAGAACATGAAAAGATACAGTGGCTAACGTTCTTGTTTTATGTGGGCGGCAACCTCCTCGATTGATCACCGAATGATGAAGACAGAAATGAATCTTTAGATAGGAGTAGGAAAGATACACGACCATATTCTTGTTTTTCTCACGCACAACGGGATTTTCCCAACTAATCACCAGAGGGAAAATAAAATTAATCTTCAACTGGGCCAAGGAACTATACATCGGCTTATTCTTTATTGGCTGTCAGCGCTGCATGTTCTCATCCCGTGTATCCCCCATATTCACCTTCAACAGCCCTGAGCGCCCCTATCCCAAATACTCAACCTCTGTCCTTTTTCCTTCGCAGGTCCGTGCTCTTCCTCTCTTTCTCACATGCACGCCTCTCTTTGTCTCTCTCGAACACGCAATCTCTCTCTCCCTTCTAACGTGCATTTCCCTGCGCGCGCTCTCCTTTACATCCCCTTATGCTGGTTGTAGTTCGCTCAAATTTTGAATGTACCTGGTCGAGGTTACAACCAGGAGGATTAGATTTGGAGATGGGATACCCACGCTCTCTCTTGGCTGCATCCACACCCTCTGTCCCTCTCCCGTACTTACCCACTTCCTCTCTCTCACTCACTCTGTCACACTCTCTCACTCTCTGTAACCCGCCATGGCTCTCCTGTGCAGAGATTCTCTCTGCAGGGCCGCTATGCCGCTGCCTCGAATGAACCCGTCCACGTCTACACAGGTGCATTGCATAAAAATGTGATGACAGCCCCTTCCTTCCCGACTCATGCGCGCCTTCTTACTCATTCCCCATCACTTTCTCTCAAAAACTCTCTCTCTCTCTCTCTCTCTCTCTCTCTCTCTCTCGTTAGTTTGACTATATATATATATATATATATATATAGTCAAACAAAGCTCCCCAGTAAACTGTAGGCAGAGAGGGAGAAGAGGACAACAAACGAGGGGCTGTGGCAAACTATATATATATATATATATATATATCGTCACAAACAGAACTGCCCGGTAAAACCGTAGGCAGAGAGAGAGACCGCGTTGCCAGGTATAAGTTCAGCTTTTGTTTGCAACACCGCTACTCCTCTTGTTGTGTATCACCGACGACATCCGCGACATCATCACTTGTCTGGGGATCAACAACCTGTTTCTTTGTCTGCCCCGATTCTCTTTGTGCCTCCTCCATAGGTTGTTGTGGTTCCTTTATTTCAAACGACAATATCTGCTCCTATGCCTCCTATAGACAGTCCAGCTGCCTGCAGGCCGCCACCAGTCCCTACTAAGTATGCAGCCACTGCCCAGAGTACACTCCCGATTCCAGGTACTGTCCCTACTCAAGATGCAGCCCTAAAAATTGAGGGATTGGAACATGATCTGCCCGGATTGCAGTTGACCACACAAGGCGTAGACCACATGGGGGATCTGCAAATGGCTAACCAGCATTGTCCAGATGAACCTTAATTTTGTGCTCCGCCACACCTAGACCACATGGGTGATCTGCAAATGACTGACCAGCAAACAACCCAACACAGTTTGGGCTTGTAACACCATCTGGGTGATCTGCAAATTGTTGGTCAGCATCCAACAAACGAGCCTGAGAACCTCACCAATCTCTGTGGTCTGACAACAAATAATATATGTCTTTACATTCTCCATCGCCCGTTTTGTACACCCATCATACTTCCTTGCAATCGCCCTTCAGCTTGATGCTGATCTTCCCCAACGACAACCAGAGGATTGTAATTATACCAGCGAAGGAGGTTTTACCATTGCTGTCCTACAAGTAGCAATGAGGGACCGTCAACTTGAACTACGCAATGCTCGAGCAGGTGAGTGGTTTAATCCTCCATCCCACATTTCTGTCTGCATTGTGCACGACCCTGGTCATTACATGGTCATTGTACATGCCTCTGACCAAAGGGAGCTGTGGGACAACGACACCATGGTCCATGCCATGATTGATGTCACCGATTTCTTACAAAATGATGTTGTTTTCTTGCCACAACAAACCATCCGCAATCTCTTTTATGTCGAAGATCATTCCTCTGGCCTCGTGCTGCAGCAAGACAATGCACCAACACTCTGCGACCTTCTTCTTTGCACAACCACAAACACTATTACACTCGGTTGTAGCCGCCATCGTCTCTGTCACAATCACTACAACGACATGGTTTTTGCATCCATGTGTGCAGAGGACTGTCCCACCGTTCTTGATTGCAGGCATCCTCCGCATCCGGACACTATATGTTCATTTTGCAGCCATGGGCGCTATACTGAATGCATGCTCTTTTGTGGTGACCATTCTTCTTTCATTTCGACCTACAATCGACATGCCATTTGTCGGGGGTGTATGGCGGACATGCTCAATGCCACCCGTCGTGGCAATTGCTGCACTGAGAATGCTCAGCTAGGTCTTCCATGTGTTCATCCACAACATCCTTACAATAGATGTCCTCTCTGTCGTTAAGGACAGACTCATTCTTGAGCCTTTTCTTATCCTCTTTTGCCTTCATCTTCACGCCACACTCCATACTTTCCCTTACTTTGCCTTTATCGTTTTTTGTGTGTCTGCTCTCCATCTCTCCTCCCTGTGTTCATCCCCTCCGCCATCACTCTACCTCTTTCTCGCAGCGTACAAGTGGGCTGTTATGGCACACGAGGATGGGGGCAGCTCGCGTTCAACTTCATCAACGTGGCGAGCCATGTACGTGAGAGGCACAGTGAAAGGGGAGTCAAAAGAAGAATGAGTAAAATGAATGGTTTCACTTTGCCCTTCATGTTTGTCTTTTTTTTTTTTTTTTTTTTTTTTTTGCCGTTTGTTCACAAATTGCGCTCTTTTAGTTCATAATTATGTGACAATATATTCTCCCACGTTTCTAGCCCTCTGCTTTTGCAGATTGAGCGGCGAGTGTCTGACCTGTACAACCAGGCACTGCCTTTTTCTTGTGAAAGATAATTGCCTCTCTTTCTTACCTCCTATATCGATCTTCTTTTCTTGTTTTTTTTTCTCTGCATTTTTTCTTTGTTGCCTATGTTGATGAACCTCCTGCGTGCTTTGCAGGTGTTGTATGCCTAGTTTGCTGGTTTCATGATAAACTCAGCTACTTCACTTTTTTTTATGACAAATGTTGTTACGGATGTTTTGCTTGGCTCTTTGTCCTTTCAGGTAAGTTTGGTATTGTAACTATGTACATTCCTGATGTACATCCCTTACATGTACATTCCTTGTGTACAATCTGTTTTGTCTATTCGTTGTGTACAACTGTTATGTACTCTTTTTCCTTCCATGCACGATGTGATTGTGATGACCGTCACCTCAAGGGCAGGGGTTGTACCCCTTTCCCGTGCAGTGGGTATGGTTACGGCCCGCCTAAGGTTGGCCACACCCGGGCGGCTGCCCCCATGCCCACTCACCTCTTGTTCCATGTTCTTTGATATAATTCTTCTACGCTGGTTTATGCATGTGTCAACTGCTTGGTGAAATCTTTTTATGTAGGCACTGTTGGTCTGTTGGTGCAAGGCTCCTAGTATTGCTGTTGTGAGCACACTCATTGGGGGATGCAGTTTCGCATTCAAACCGAGCGCCCTCTTTGACAATGCTACTGATGGTGAACAGCAGACAAAACGGACGACGACAGGATTCCGACATGAGCCGTCGGGCGTAAAGTCCTTTCACCTTGTGCACTCACCTCCATTTCTTTGCATCGGAAAATTGAAAAATCGAAAAATAATTGTTCCATAACCATCAACAGTGAATCTACAACTAAGGAATAATCAAGGGGCTGCCCTGATACTTCCCACCCCTCTCGGGAGATCTCCTGCCGCTGGCATGGCAGGTGCTATACCAAGCTTTCCTCTTGGACACTATGTTTCGTTTGTCATGCTCACATGTAAAACCGCCAGACATCTCTCTCTCATCGTGTAGATTGACATGCACATCTGGAGTGGACTACTAATTTGTATTATGCAGGAGGTTGGCGCAAGAAACAACTCTGTCTTCTTAACAGTGTTGTGCAGGCAGAGCGATTGAGTTGCAACTGCGAGGTGTTGATCAACAACCCCTTGAACCAGGTATGGACCCCCTTAATGTTCGAGGAGTGATTTATGCAATTGTTCATTTGCACCGTCATCTCTACTGTGCAATGTGTGGGCAACCAGCATTCAACTTTGCTGCTTGTCCCTTGGAATGCATCGATCGTACCCTTTATCATACGTCTGAAGGTCATGTTGATCATGCCCTCTTTCGACGGGCAGCCGCACCCCGTGAGGGTTTCTGGGTTCGTAAACTTCGACCTCTTCACCCGGTTGGTTTCAATGTAGTCCTTCCAATGGCTAGGCTGCCGGCTCCATAACTACACTTCCGCCCTCATCGTTGGACACAAATGGGCGCTCGTCCCCTTGCTCCTTAGCCCCCTCTACCTCCTCATGCCTCAGCTCCTCCTGTTTCCCTTCCTACCACATCTATTGTTGTGTAATGACCCGCCAAAAACACAGACTGAGAACACTGCTGATTTCTGGGATTTGTCGCTGGAATGAATACCTTGTTAAAATTCCCGCATTCTGCTGTGATTTCCATGTCTGTGTGTGTGTGCGTGCCTGCTGGTTTGCATGCCTGTCTGAGTGCTTGTTGGTTGAGTGTGTGTGTGACCCGCAAGGGTACTTGCTGGTTGCAAGGCCCAGCAGGGCCGGTACTTACCTGTGGCCGTGACTGTGAAGGGTTGCAGGGGGAAAACACTCGAGTAGCGGGGTTAGGCCCGCGACACTTAGAGCAGAGGGGAAAAACACTCAGGTAGCAGATAGGCCGGTACCACTGAAGTAGTGGTAGAAGTGTCGGGTACTGGAGGTCGAGCAGAAGAAGACAAAAAGTTGGCATTTTTAGAGACCCAGTAGCGGTAGGTTAGAGGTAGGCCGATACCAGTCCAAGTAGCCCGGGTCTAGGGCCTGTACAGAGGATAGCAGAGCCTGCAATGATGTTTCCCTCCGAAAGGGAGGAGGTACCGGTTGCTGGGAGGCCGCTCGGCCTAGGAAGTCACCGCCCAGGAGGCCGGTAGGCCGCTATATCTCCAGGAAGAGCAAAGAGTTTTTCCTCATTTGTGGTATGCAAGGATTGGCGACATGCTGCTGGAGCGCAGCGCTGGAGAGTACAGCGCTGCTTGGAGGTGAAGGGCGGTTGGAGCTCAGCCTGGCTATGGCGAGCAGTCCAGCTTGAGGAGGAGGAAGAAGGGGGGATGGTAGGAGAGTGGCGAGGCACTTACGTGGCTATGGTAGTCACCATCTTCATCACCTTGTTGGGCGCTGCATCTGGAAGGCCCCAGTTGGGGTAGTGCCATACCAAGGAAGCTCAAAGCAGAGTCAGACATGGCGGTTGAGTCAGCAGCGACATAGCTGCTTTGTGTTGTCCTTTGGACAAGAGGCAATGACATAGCTGCTTTGTGTTGTCCTTTGGACAGGAGGGTTGAGCCCTTAGTAGTCCGCCATAGCTGGGACCTGTGAGACATTAGAGAAGAGGGAGAAGCCATAGCTATGGTGGACTGGTTGTTGTTGTTGTTGTTGTTGAGTCAGCAGTAAGAGGGAACTTCGGATATTGATTCTGGTTCATCCATTCATTGTTATTATTATTGTTGAGAGAAGAATAAGATTGAGGGATTGAAGGAGGAGGAGGAAGGTGGAGAGAGAAGGGGGAATTCTCATTGGTCTTGCTGGTGTACTTCTTCTTCTTCTTCTGCTTCTTCTTCTTCTTCTTCTTCTTTCTCTCTCCTCTGGTCTTTATCTCTTTGCAAGTGCTTTCATTTCTTTTGCAATTGGGTGGCATTGTCTTTCATTGTGAATTTGCACTTGGGAAATGACCAGGATCGTAACAGTTGCTCCATCCGTTCCTGCACCGATTGATCCTTCTCACATAGCACCCCTTTTACCAACACCCGTTGACTCTTATGTTGCACCCCTTGTATCTACACCTGCTCGTTGTTTGCCTCTCTTGCCAATACCCCCTCATTGTTTACCTCTCTTGCCAGCACCTTTGGTTAGGTCCTTTGCTGTTGATCTTCGTCCGGGTCCCCAACTTATAATTTGTACCTCACTGCATCGTCTTCTCACTTAAGCTGCTTCGGGTAATTGCTGTTGTGTCAAGGCTGATATTGAGCAACAACACCAACATGGCGGGTACGGCTTTTGCAATGGCTTTACAATAATGTCTCCAATGCAGACATGACAATAGACATTCGAGAACTCGAATGCCAAATCCGAAAATCGCAGCATACCCGCCAACGTTACACAGCACAACCTTGTGACCCATTTACTGACCACCCCAAGGTTGTAGATGCACATGAGGTAGCTCGTGCTACAAACTTGCGCCATGTGTTATAATTGTCGGATGTAGTTGCATTGCACCCCGATCCTCAAGCAACCACGTGTTCGTGTATGTGACAAACTGATGCCACCCACGAGCGTCTAGTTGTGTAACTTCACTGATGTGGCCTTGAGTGTTACTCTTGGCATGACCTCACCCGACTTCTCTGATTGTGAATGCCACAGAGCCTTTCCACATTGTTCTGATCTTGTGGATGGCCATATTGTGTCTGTTGACTACAATATCATCTTTGATGATAGTCTTCGCAAGCTTTTTCAAGAAGGCTCGAAGTATCGGCTAAATGGGGAACTGCCGATGTGCTTCAGGCACTGACAATTGGACTGGAGGAGTACATTGCCAATTACAAAAGGTTGTTGGCCGAACATTCTCGATCTGCTTCTTTCTCGTCTCTTTCTCAGAAGCTGAACAGCTGGCGTTCTGCAATCCTTGCGCATTGTCAATCCAATGCATCTTCATTCTCCAATCATGTGAGCCAACCATGTTCACTACGTTCTACACATGCCTCCTTGCACCATCTTCAACAACACTTTGCCATTGTCCCTGTGGACAAAACATCACACAATTTAGCAATTTGCTGCAAGAATTGGTATCTGTTTCATCTCTCTACCCATTTGGACAGTCTCACTTATACTCGTCCTCAAGCGTCCGTTGTTGATGTCCTTGACCACAATGCAATGTGGAATCACCATTGGGGTTACACCCACACTGATACCCTACCTTTCCTTTACTATGTACTCAAAGCTCACAAGTCTCCTCCAACTCTTCGCAACATTCTTGGAGTCACAACACAAAATAATAGTGTTGTTCCCCCGCGTGTTCGCCCTCGTCCAACAATTCGCACCAATCCTGAACGACCTCCTCACAAACCCTTGGCTAGCACAACGACTACTTCGTCGTATCTCAGGGCTGCTTTGCAAGAAGTGATCTCTACTCTTCATGAGAAAGACACTGACCTCTATCAACAGGTTGGTGTTCGACGATGTTGGATCATTCAGAGTGCCGATGAAGTGCCGATTAACCTGAAAAACAATGCATCGTCTCTTCGTTGCCTCTCTCCTCGCACTGTTGATTTTACCACGATGTACACCAACGTTCCTCATGACCGCATTCTGAATGATGTGGCAAAAGGTATTGATGAAGCCCATGTTTATGCCCTTTGGCAAACTCGCGCGCATTCACGCTGTGTTGCCCTCAACATGGTTATTCGAGGACCTAGTTCTGACCAATGGACAACTGATTCAGGTCCGGATACCCTTTCTATTTCTCACATTCTCCAACATCTTCGCTTTGTTGTACAAAATATTTTTCTATACACAAGAGATGACACACTTCGGAAACAAATTATCGGTATTCCAATGGGAACGAATGCTGACCCAGAAATTTATAATATGACTCTGTATTGGGATGAAGCACTCTTTGCTGATGACATTCGTCAACATGATCCTCAAGTTGCTCAACAATATGTCTTCACCTATCGCCTCATTCATGATGTTCTTGCATGAGGACAATTACCTCCTCTACCAGAACACTATGGGCTTGAGTGGAAGGAGACTACAACTACAGATGGCTCCTGTACCTTTTTAGGTATGCAACTACGGGTCCGTTCCGATGGCTCGCTTCGCATGAGCGTCTTTGATAAAGCGGCTGCTTGAGACTTCCCTGTCATTCGTTATCCAAGTGCAACATCCTTTCCCATCAACCAGCTGGTGTGTTCACTAGGCAATTGACCAGATCTGAACAAATTTGTAACACCTGGCAGGACTTTCGAACCGCGGCATCAACACTTACTCGTCGTATGCTTTCACGTGGGCATTCCCCACCAACCCTTACTAAGGGGTGGACCTGCTACATGAGGTCCCGCCAACGTCGCTATCCTACACATATAACGCGTCTCTCTTAGTGGTTCCGACACATGTTGCGATGGTCTTTGTATCATCCAATTTCTTCTTCTCCCCCACGATGTTCTCGTCTTGCCCTTACTTACTCATTTGTTGCTACCGCAGTTTCGACTGTTGCAGTCTCCACTCCTGTAGTTTCCACTGCTGGAGTCTCCACTCCTGCAGTTTTCACTGCTGCAGTGTCTACCGTTGCAGTTTCCACTGCTGCAGTTTTCATTGCTCCAGTCTCCACTGCTCGAGTTTCCGCTGCTGCAGTTTTTACTGTTGTGGTTTCTACTGCTGCAGTTTTCAATATAGTTGTTTCCCGCAAGCGGTTATCGGGTAGCTGAAAATTCAGGAATGAAAATTCTGAAGTGAGAGTTTTGGGCAGTCTGAAAATCATGAATGGTCCTGAAGTGGTGAAAGGTCCGAAGACTCAGAAAACCACCTATTTAGGCAGGCTGCATCTTGAAGTGGTGAAGGGTGTCCTGAAGTAGTCAAGTGAGAGTTTTTGGCAGTCTGAAAATCTTGAATGGTCCTGAAGTGGTGAAAGGTCCGAAGACCATGAAAAACACCCTTCACCACTTGAGGATGCACCCTGCCTAGACAAGTGGTTTTTAGGGTCTTCGGAGTTTTCACCACTTCAGGACCATTCAGGATTTTCAGACCTGAATGGTCTTGAAGTGGTGAAAGGTCCGAACACCCTGAAAACTACGTGTTTAGGCAGGCTGCATCCTTAAGTGGTGAAGGGTGTCCTGAAGTGGTGATGAAAAATACGACTGTTTTTAACCTTCTCTCCAGTTTCCCTAACTGTAATTCCCCCTACTTTAGTTTTTACTGCTACAGCTTCCTGTCCCCCAACTCCAGTGCAAAGAACATCACAATCTCTCTGACGCTCACATCCTTTGCGCGGGAATCTTACCCAATGCACCCCCCTCTCATCTTTGTCTGTGTTTGGCCGTAGACGACCGCGTTCCTCCTCATCAACCCCATCTCCTCAACGGTCCCGTTTGCGAATAGACTCTCCAGTTTTCATTGTTCTCATTATTCCACCTGCGTTGTCAGGTACGATTTCTTTCAAAATGATGTCGTTTTCTTGCCACAACGAACCGTCCGCAATCTCTTTTATGTCGAAAACCTTTGGCCCCGTGCTGCAGCAAGACAATGCACGGACACTCTGCGACCTTCTCCTTTGCGCAACCATAAACAATGTTACACTCGGTTGTAGCCGCCATCGTCTCTATCATAATCACTACAACAACATGGTTTTTGCATCCATGTGTGCAAAGGACTGTCCCACCATTCCTGACTGCAGGCACCCTCCGCATCCGGACACGATATGTCAATTTTGCGGCTATGGGCGCTATACTGAATGCATGCTCTTTTGTGGTGACCATTCTTCTTTCATTTCGGCCTGCAATCGACATGCCATTTGTCGGGGGTGTATGGCGGGCATACTCAATGCCACCCGTCGTGGCAATTTTTGCACTGAGAATGCTCAGTTAGGTCTTCCATGTGTTCATGCACGTTATCCTTACAATGTAAGTCCTCTCTGTCGTCAAGGACAGACTCATTCTTGAGCCTTTTCTTATCCTCTTTTGCCTTAATTTTCACTCCACATTCCATATTTTCCCTTACTTTCTCTTTATCCTTTTTTGTTTGTCTGCTCTCCATCTCTCCTCCATTGGTTTATCCCCTCCCCCTTCACTCTGCCTCTTTCTCACATCGTACAAGTGGGTTGTTATGGCACACGGGGATGGGGGCAGCTCGCACTCAACTTCATCAACGTGGCGAGCCTTGTACGTGAGTCTCGTGAGAGGCACGGTGAAAGAGGAGTCAAAAGAAGAATGAGTACAATGAATGGTTTCATTGTGCCTTTCATGTTTGTCTTGTTTTTTTTTTTTTTTTTTTTTTGCCGTTTGTTTCGCAAATTACGCTCTTTTAGTTCATTGTTAGGTGACAATATATATATATATATATATATATATATATATCACATACGCACACACACACACATAAAATCACTCTTTCTCTCTCTCTAGCACACACATCCACACACTAACAAACGGGATCTTCTCTCACTTAGTGGGCGCTCCTTGAAACTCTCCACCGTCTCTCCATGATCTCACTAGTTCAATTTTGGATGAACCTGGCCGTGTCCATGACCAGGTGCACTAAATTAAAGACCTAGACAACAAACGTGTTTCAACTCCACTCTCCATCGCTCCCCCTTTCTCCTTGCTGTTCCAATCTCATTGTTCTGTTTTTCAGTCTCTATCTCTCTCGTTCTCACTAACTTTCGCTCTCCCACTAACTCGCTCATGGCTCACTCACTCATGCACTCTTACTTACCAGCCCGCACCAACTTTGTCCCAGGCGCTCACGCAGATGAAGCAGATCGCAAGTGGAGTCAGGTTCATGAACTCTAACAGGCGCTTAGCAGTTCGGCTTCACATCACTTATCTATACACTCCTGTCACTTCCACTCACCGTCCCCCACAGACTCTAGATCACTAAATAGATCTTACATGTCCGTGCACAGATCTTTCAGTTTTCCTGTCCACAGTCACTGAAGCCCAAATGCAGATGAACCTCGCTGCGTATGAAGCCAGATTTATGGGATCCGAACTTGGATAGGAAAGCGCTTCCCTTTTCCTCACCATGTCTCTGCTCTTTCACTCTTCCTCTCTCCTTATGTCACAATGTCTCCCTCCGTCAATTGGCCCACTCTATCACCTGAGCACGGTATCTTCCATCTGACCATCACCAGCTCGTGAGTATGAACGAACACGAACCAGGACCAACCGGGACGAATGGGCGGACGTCTGGTACCTTGTCCTCTATGCTTCCACCATTGCGAATGAATTTCCCGGTGCATCCCATCCAGGTTTATTAAAGTAGCAGCTGCAAACATCGGCCTCAGTTGAAGCTGGCAGCTTGGTACCAAGGCACCGTCGATACAATGTTGGGCCCAAGCCTTAGACCTAGTGACGTGGACCCAGCCGTGTCAGCCCCCACGTGGTAGACTTGTCGGAGGCTCAAGTAAGGTCGGCCAACGTTACAGATATCCTGCTGGTTAAGAAATTGAACCCGAACAAAACCAATAAGGCCTCATGCACTGTTAGTTGATGGAGAAAACGACCGTAAGTTCCCGACCACGTACCGAATGAAGCCAGCAGCCCCACAAAAACTGGTCAACATAATTGTCCAAGGTGGCATCCAAACGAACAACTGATGTACCCAAAAAATTATTTGATGTTGCCGAGTTGTCGCTGCCATGAAAGTCGAGGCCCCAATAGTCATGGTCTGCCGAAGATCATACCGAAAGGAACAACAATTGGCCGTTGTGTCCAAACCCTGAACCGTCGCACGCAACCTTGAACCACAACACTCAAAATAGCCAAACTCGTGCGTCAGTTAACAGGGTCATATACACATAATTTATGGGGTAGGGCGCCCACGAAATTTAGGGGTCATAATAGGTCTAACAAAAAAGGGTGGAATCAGGTCAACTTGGCTGCGAAATATAATCAAACACAAAATTAAAATATCAATCAAAAACACAATGGAGAAGTTCATTTTCGTCGTTCCTTAATTTATTCCACAATTTTGTTTCCAACACCAATTCTAGTAGTTTCCCACCACCGATTTAGTCGCTTAAAATCACCAGCACGGAAGTCCACACGTGCGTCCGAGACCAAGTGCCAACTGGGATAAAAGTAAGGGTATAACAGCCCCAATAATGGATAAAATTAATATAGTCGTTATTATAAAAATTTAGGATAGACTAAGTGCTAATTGCAATGAACCCAGTCAGATGAGAAACCTTTTTTTGGGGGGGAAAGGGGAGGGCAAATGCTCCAATCTATTCGTCGGGAGCAGCATGTGCTGGGAACCGGGCTCAGTGTCCCATATAGAGTTACACAAGTCATTTAAGATATCAGGGTCATTACTCGACTTTGGCTGAGAATAAATCTGAGAACTATTGAAGAAATTCAACAGAATTAAAGGAGAGGTTGAAAAACTATGAATGACTACTGACCTCTTTTCGAATGCTCAGAACCCTTAGACTCCCAAACAAAACTCTCCAAAATTGTACAACACTGTCTTATTCCTTGTCGAGCTCTCCCAGGCCTCAAACCCCCGCTCGACTAGGTTACAGAGCAACACGACTCGCCTCAGCTCAGGCCAGCGTTGTCCCAACAGCAACCCTTGGTTGTCCCTTGGAATACCCACCCCAAAGCATCCCCAGATCTCTCTACCAGGCCTCACGCCCCTGCAATCAGCAGGTTACAGGGCAACACCCCAACACCGACCAGCGTCGTTATGGCATCGAACAACCGCATATCCATAAATGTATCAGTATCAAACAACCTAAAGCGAGTTCCTAGAAGTCCCAGAATCCTAAAGCATTCTCAAACCAACGGACTTACTTTTGAAAAATGAGAACCAATTGAGATAACTCCGGAGCCAATATATCCAAAACCACGTTACCTCTGTGCTATTCAACAGACCACTCTACAACTGCCTCAACCCATCTATCCTAAATACTAAGCTCAACCAGGTCTCACACTCCCAACCGCTGGGTTACAGGGCAGCGCGCCCCCCCTAACTCCAACCATCGTTGTCCCAGTAACAACTTACGGTTAGTGACTGGACTGCCTTCCACCCTCGACAGTTCCCCAGATCTCTCTACCAGGCCTCTAACCCCCACATGACTCAGGTTACAGGGTAGCGCAACCAAACCCCAGCTCCGGCCAGCGTCGCTCTGGCATCGGTCAACCGTAAACCCGTGGATAGGATAGCGATAACCCGCCGTCAGGCGATCCATTGAACATCACCACTATCCGGCTCCCTCCTCGCACTGGTTGTGCTCGGCACACCCTGATCACCTACCCCCCCCCCCAAATCCCCACTCTGGCAAGACTTATCACAATGGAGCCACCATCTCCGTCGCTGCTATGCCTTATTCCCATCCTGCCAACTAGCCGCCTCGTCAAGAGGACACGTCATGCCCCTCCATCTACAATCCCCACTTAGCCAATCAACACTCAACCCTACCTATGTGACCCCCACATGGAGGGGTAAGCTGGAGAAGAAAAACCCACTACCCAAGTCCACGTATAACTCTCACAACCAGTGCAAAAAATTGATACGAGAATACAATCTGTAGAGCGAAATTCCAGCACTTATGAATTAGGATTTCCAACTAAAAGAATCGATATTCATGCACCCACAAAAATTGAGGAATTGAATACACCTGTATTGAAAATCCCATCTCGTATTTTTCTGAGAAAAGTCCTGCTAGAATTTTATGACTGAAGAATATCATGAGAAAACGGTATTCAAGATTGCGAAGAAACTTCAATGTTTCCAATCACGAATCCCTATAGGATTTTTGAATATACAGTATCATGAAAAGATCGGAGAAATCTAGACAAGTTTTAAGAGAAGCATATAAGATCCATCGTATGTCGAAAGTAAACAACCAAGAGAATATCACGACTCAAGAATCACCAGTCTACAAGCCATCACGACTCAGGAGCCACCGACCTACAAATCATCAAAATAAGAAGGTTTAAAACGTATATTCCAGGCTCGACATAATAGAAGATCACGACTCAATCTATCCAACAAATCCCTATCAGATCCACTAGAGAAATTTAGAGCAATACTTTAGATGACGATTTTGACAAGCTGATGCATGTTGAACTCTCATCGCCTCGTTAAGTTGCCTTGAACTGCGTGAAGTCACCAAACTCTGCAGATCATCACGAGACGCTCCACTCCCGCCATCCCCTGATCCAACTGCCAGACCATTATCCCGACCAAACTCATCCATTGCCTCTTCCTGCGAGAGAAGCACCTTCTCCTCCCCATAGCCAGTGTTGGTACAGGCCCTTGGCAAAGTGCACTCGCCAGAAGAGATTAATAGGACACCGCCACCTCCCTAAAACTTCTTGGAGGCGATTATGTTGTGAGTGACAGCATCAAGCCCGTCAATACGACCTCACAAAGAATTCAATCTATGTACAACGATCTTCAAATAACTAGGTGAGACGAAGCAAGAGACAGAGAAATAGAGGCAGGGGTAGGAGAAGAGAAAGCCTAGGACACAAATAGCCCTCCCTCTCTTCAAAACACACTCTCTCTCTTCTTTCCACAGTAACCCCAACGACCCACCCATGCACGTGGCACCGTCTTACCCTACCCAACAACCTCCTCACCATGCACTGTCACACTAATCTGTCTCGCGCCTTCCCCCACGTGGCATCCACCACCCGCTACCAACCACACACCTCTCTTGCCTGGCCTCAATGGAAGTCCCAAGACGCGCCATCGCCACGCTCCACTAAGTTGTCGTGAACACGCCAATTGGTTCGTGGCTTCCACCCCAACGCACATCCGCTCTCCGTTGCTTTGGCCCGGGTGGGGCGCAGCGCTCCCGGTAGTGTTGTGCGCCTTCCCAACACCTAGGGAATTCGACAAACCATACACCCCTCCTGCCTCGCCTAAATGGAAGTCCCAAGACGCGCCATCGCCACGCAAGTCAGATGAGAAGCTTGTGAATGTCGAACTACAAGTTTGACACAGCGTAGCATCAATGTCTCCAAAAATCGTTTATGAAGCCATGCCCATCATACATGTAGTCTCCCAAGGTCTCGAACTCAGAGAAGAGATTGAGGAGAGGGAGAAGAGACTGAAGTAGGAGGAGGAGAGTTTCCACAAGAATCAACAAAGCGGAATCCCCTCTTCATGCCCACTTCCTCCTCGGGCATCTCCCTCACTCGCCACATCAACAATACAGTTCTCAACCTGACGTTCTAAGACATATGCAACGAGCAGGTCACAACAGGGTGTCCATCCTCCAGCCACGTCAACAACAATCAAGGAGGATGGCGCAAATCTTCCTCTTGGAGATCGAGCAACAAAGACACGAGGCGTCACAGGTAAGTTCAGGTAAGCTTCTACTCATCACTCATACCAATCTCACAGTCCAGATCCTCCTCCTCGCCCACACTCTTGTCAATATCGAAATCAATGTGGCTATGGCCACGTGAGCATAATCACCCTCAAGGCTAGCGTCCACACTCGGAAACTGGCGCCAGCATAAAGCTCCAGCAGCCTTGCATCGTCGCACCGGCATCAAACCAGCACTAGGCAGAATGCACAAGACTAAATGATCTCCAACCAGGGATGTGGGTCAACTTATATTGTTGACTCACGTTGACCAGCCTCTGGTCTCCTGGGGTCGATGACCCAGATCAATCACAAGCCAATGGCCTGGATGCTGTACAGTTGAAGATTTCCCACGTGCCCCACTTGGACCGGATTCTTTTGGATACTGCAAACAAGCAATGATGCACATCTGATCTAGGGCCATGGTTGACCAGCGGGTTGACTTTGACCTCTGGGCCTGGATTCCTGTGCTGGGGTTAACCGTTGACTTTCTGAAAGTCAACTGTTCCTCGTAGTGCCTCTGAATATTGGTTTTGGTCGTTGGCCTTAGGCCTTTGCCCAGGCTCTTCTTCAACTTAGGGTGTGACTTTTGACCCCCATGTCAGGCCTTTGACCAAAAGTGAGGACCTAGAGCCCACATCTTATGCAGATTTGAGTCGAGTTATTGCATAATAAATTCGGGCGTGAATAATAGGGGCAAACCCAGACATCCTTATTGTATTGGATGGAGCTGCCATTTACCCAGACCTTCTCCATATCTACTGCCAGTTCCCGCCTCCCAGTCTCCTTCTTGGTGGCTTTCTCCTTCCTCTTTAGCTTTGCCTTTAGAGCCTCAACTGCCTGTGCCTGTTAGCGGAGTTTCTCCTCCTCAGCACACAATTCAGCCTCTAAAGGGTCAAGAGGAATCTGAGGCTTCACCTCAGAGGCTTCACCCTTTTCTGCCCAGACATTTTGTTTTTCCCACAAAATAGATAAATAAAATGAAATAAATAACTAGAAGAAAGAAATGGAAGTAACAGGAATTGAGTTTTCTCTGCAGAACTCACTCAGTTGCTGTCACCTGATTGGAGAGAGAAGTTGGTTAGTCTGAGCAAGTGAGTGCTCAATCTTTGCAGACTGCTTGAGGGTCAGGGTCAGATTAGAGACAACTCAACAAAAATCAATTTCACGATTTTCCATTCCCTGCCCTGACACTTCAATTGCATGCAATTACTGCAAATCCTGTATTAATTATTTGCAGGATGCAGTCCTGGACTAATCAGTAGTGATTAGTATTGAGACAAAGCGACTAATTAGGGATAAGCAGGAACCTATTGATGACCAAGATGCAGCAATTTACTGGGTACTATATTTTTAGACTTCCCTACTCACTTCACCGCTGGATAACCTTGTATGTCATACCCTGGGTATGACGAATTATAGAAGTGACTGTAGCTTACTCAAATCACCACATCTCACTGTGCGATTTTAAACACGAACTGTATACTGAATTGCAATTTACCAGGGACTGACAAAAATCAATTCCGAGGGACAGAGTCAAAGTTATGACTGACCCTACTTTAGACAAGCTTTAGCTATGGCAGCGATGTCGAGCGCATCGGTCTGACACCGCACAAGCGGGGCGAGACTCTCCCGACCTTGTCACGCAGGAGTTGGTTAATTCCTCATCGCAAAGACACATAGAGCTTCCGCAAGCCGCTCCGACAGAGTGCGCGAGCCATACCTCTCGCGAGCCCCTACGCGAGGCACGACTTACCTCCACCTTACGGGAGCTGTCACCTCCCTTCGGTGGGCGTATCCCCACCGAGCTACCAGTCCACAATACGAAAGTTAATCAGCTACAATCGCAGAGGTGGACCAGTCGAGGGTGTTTCTTGTTCGTTGTAGCATAGGGGGTACGCGCGGTTTTACGCCTCTATCAGATCCACACACGAACCGATGTCCTGAGGGGTTGAAGTCCCAAGCGCAACTCGTCGTCGCTCGACTAGGACGTATCTTACACACCACACGTACACCACTTTAAAAACATAAAAATGAAAACACGCATGCACCCGCACATATACCAAACGACACAAAACAAACAACACAACAACACTCCTAGTCCCTTAGTAGCCATCTCATAACTCTCCGATGAGGAAATCGTATAAGAGTCGCGCGTGAGACTTAGTATAAAATCGCGCGGATGCAGAGTCTTCCCATATCGACTAGCAATGCATGCTCACGCAAGTGGTCGCAATGATGGCGTACTATGTTGTACTCATAATCATGAGGTCCTCGCTAATCTCGGGGGTCGTATTCGACACTCAAGTGTCGGCTGACACTCGCCTTGAGGGACAAATCTATCGACGCTAGATAACCGTCAAGTGCGGTTGAGAGCCACACCCTCTTCTGCACCCTCCGGAGAGTGGGTGGTACACAAGTTCATACATGTGGTAGCAATCGTCTCTTATTGCCCCGGAGACCAGCTCTATCATCTAGGGTCTGGAAAGAAGTCAAGGGGGTTTGACTTTGACGGCTGCCACGGATTAGAACGTCCAACTATAAAAATTAACAAGCAAAATCAATCAATAAATAAATAAACATCCAACACTCATATATCAAATCAGAACTTGAGATAAAATAAAAGAATGGAAAACATAAACCCATCAGGTATGCAGATCGTGTGACACATGGTTGTCATTCTCACTGCCTCCAAAGTAAGGCTCGTACACAGGCTCCAAGACACTAACCTGTATAAAAAGAAAGACACAAACGAACGCCACATTGCCATACACCAATGTGGTCAACTTTACTATTCCCTGTAACTCACACCACACCTCACACACTCAAGCCCCAGTCATAGTTCAACTTTCCATAAATCTCACAAGTTCTTTATAATGACCGTTGAAAGAAGTTCGGTTAAAACCCTCAAAGAAAAATATCAAATCTTCGGGCTAAGGCATCAAGTTGAGGTGCAGGTATGAGCAAAGTAATGTTGTGAGCTGACATGTCGGCGATCAACCAACCGACCTATTATTAGTGATAACAAAAGATGATCCTTGTGGGATCTGGCTGAAATTTAGTCGAATCCTGAATCGAAACGATCAAAAGGACATGTAACACGAGATAGGTCAATTCCCAGACTAAGCTTATAAGTGTATGAAGAATAAATTCCTAGGGCACATTCTCACTAAAAATCTTCCCACGACAAAATCTGAGTCTACCTCTAAGCCAGTGCCCAAAGAAAGGTATTCCTTTGAAAGTATCTTTCCTATGCAGGGTGAATTTCCAGAATCGTCACCTCTCAAAATATAATCTATCTCCTCTAAAATAAAAAAAAATCGGCAGCGCTTCCCGTAGGAAAAGTGTCTTTTTAGAATTTATATCAGCCTACATATGAAAACAGAAATAATCTTCAACTTTTCAAAGTCAAATTTTGTCTAACTCCTTGAATTAGCAAAAATTTGGGCAGCACTCCCCTTAGAAAAGGAGACTTTCCAGATTTTTACCAAGCCATGTATAAAAATTAGACGAGTTGAATTTTGAAGAGTCAAATTTTGACTAACTCCTTGGATTTGCAGAAATTTCGGCAGAAATTGACCTAAGTGAAAAAAAACTTAGCTAAAAAAATGCAGGAATTGAAACTAACTCTTATGGGTCTAGCACGTGACGAGCATCTAAAACAATTACCTGTCGACTGAAACTTAGAGCACGTAGTAATCTCACTCAGTCACATGGAAGGACAAACTACAAAGGTAAGTACTTTCACCAACCCCAAGTTAACCTGGTCATACAATAGTTCGTAGTCTCTCACTGATTTGTCTCTTATACCTACCTTACTTAAGGCTTACAACAAAACTACCCAATCGTATGGAAACTTGTCTAGCTCAGCCATATAATATACAAAAACACAAGGCACTACAACTTTTCTCTTCTTTGGGCACATGACTAGGTTAGCCAACCTAGTCGTCCAGAACCACTTAAGTATCCAAGTTATATATAATTGTTTGCACTTTGTCTTTTAAGGTAACATATTATTGAACCGGTCATCTTAGATCAAGGTTCAGGCCCCTTCTTACCACAAGTTTATTCTTAATTTGTATTCTCTTCAATTGGTGATAAGCTACAATCAGACCATCCAATTTTATGGAAAAATGTCTGACTCGCCTGTTCATAAATAAAATAATATAAAAATATAAATAAATTTATCCCATTGGTTCCATCATGTGCATGGCTTCAGACCAGACCACCCAATCTTATAGGAACTTGTCCAGTCCTTCATCTGATCCTCCCACAGAATAAACAAGAAGACATTAATAAACATAAGAAAACCCAAACAAAACAAGGCAACCAAGCCATCCAATCTTATGGAAAAATGCTTGGTCCCTGAAAGTCAAACACATGCAGCTCTCGCAAGTCAAAGCAACCAGACCACCCAAACCTATGGGAACATGTCTGGTCCTTTGGCAATCGAAAATATACATAACACTGGACCCTCCAATCTTATGGAGACTTTCCCAGCCTTGGATCGACCTAGTCAGACCCAAGCAAAACGACCTTCCTCCCACCTTTCCCCCAAATCCAACCCATGTTCACAATCTGCTTTCAGTTAGACAACAAAACTAAAATTGACACTGTGCATGCATTCCTTTATTTAAATCTGGCTTGTGTCCTGAAAGCCAAACTCAAAGTCGAAATAAAGGGTGTACGCAGCATACTCAGTCAAACATAGCAAGAGATACAGATAGGGGTTATAACTAGGTTTATAAAAGGAGGATGAAACCGTTACCTTTCAATTCCCTGCCTCCAAAACTCCTCCTGAGTTCCGACACAGCTCCCGCAATCGTTGGGCTGACTCCCTAGAGAGTCTTGCTGCGGTCCTACGGGTTGCAATCTCGCCTGCCGCCTTCCTCTCAGAACACGATTAAACTTAAGAAGGGCAGAAGATAAGGGGTTTCAGACTCTCGAGATACAGGAAGCGGACAACTCAACTATCAGGAGAGGGCCTTGTAATCTTAATATGCCTAAGGGCCCCGCAATGACAGTCAGAATGCAGAAGCAACTTGGTAAAAGCGAAGTTAATCTGTTGGATATTCACTCCCTTACAATTCTCCTACTCGCAGCAAAAACTCCCCTCCTCAGCGAAGTCAGCCCCCGTAGAGCTTCAAGATACGAGTTGTATAGGCTACGGCTCAAGATACGGGTTGTAGATCCAAATACGGTCTCCTTTCATTCCTACCGTAAATCTTTAATCTCACTTTGTTTTCCTCGTTCCGACGAGCACCGCAAGCAGCGACAACTACAATACATGCAGATCCCGAGCATGCTAACTCCTACCACGCCCAGGCTTGCGCCCTGCCTCTCATCTTCCTTCAACTGATCGTGATTGACGGGTGATCCACCCAGTGGTCCTCATCTTCAGCAGACCCAGTTTCCCTGGGCAAAACTTTGTAGGAAGCTGGTTATGAACAGCTCAACCAGTTGTTAGCTCCCATTTTCCTAGGTTTCCTAATGATTTGTACATTAGTACTGCTGCAAAATTCTTGTGTGCGCAGGCGCGAAGAGAAACTATTGTTTTCTAAATAGACAGTCCATCAAGACGCAGCGCACGAAGGAGTACCCAGTGTTCGTGCCTAAATTTTCACGGAGATTAACCTCAGAGCTTTTACCAGCGCCTCTGCTTAATATGCCTGAATCAGACTCCACCCGGTTTGTATGCAAGGAAAACGAGCATCAATGGGGCGCAAGAATGCCGGCCTGCTAGTCGTGCTGAAAACTTAGCAATTGAATCCCGTCCAAGATGCAGAATTGCGTTGGTATGACATCAAGCGGGACCTCTGGCGCCAAGCGCGATCGTCGAAGAACCCACTCATTTGCCACTACTAACGAGCTCCTTTCCTCATCTCAACGCCGAACTCCCCAACTCCTAACACCCAGATCTTTCATTCTTACTCCGGTAAGGCGATCTGCCAACACCAACCACACAATCGTGCAGGCATCGTCCATGTAGACCGTTGTCATGACCGGGTACGTATCTCTTCCCTCCACCCTTTTCCTTTCTACTCCTCTCTCTTGTCTCTCCCATCTCTCATTCAACCCGAACTGCCTTCCGCAGACTGCCCGAGGAAGGGTAGAGACATGCTACTTCCATCGACAAGACAGGCAAGAACTCGAATGAATCCTCCGCTGGAACACAGAGACATATACTGCCATTTCGAGTTTACCCTCTTGTTGCTGTTTTCTGCCATGCACTGTGCAGCCTCTAGCCCCTATAGCACCAATACTAACCCTTCTTTTTCTTTTCTCTCATCGCCATTAGCTTCGCCCGGGTCAAAACCCCGTAGTTGAATCTTTACTTACTCGTTTCTGCCAAGGAATGAGTTAAATAACTGGTTTTTTCCGCCTCACCATCTCCACTTTCTCTCGGCACCTCTGCGAGGTGCTTTCCTAATCCTACTCTTTTTCTACTTACCTTCTCCAAAAACTGACTTCATATTCAAGATCACTATGCCAAAAAACCCCTATTTAGCACCTTACCTTGCTCGAATCCATCGAGGACAGAGCGAGATCCGAGCTTTTCACTCCCATCATCTTTCCCTCCTGCACACGAGCTTTCCTTTACTAACTGTATTTATACTTACTCTATTCTAATTATATGCTTAGATTCGTGATCCCCAGTCCCCAACCCCCCCATCTACTACCTTTCCCCACTTGTTTTCGTTCGGAAACGAGCGGGGTATAGTTTTTCACCTTCGCCATAGCCCCTTTCCCGCTTTGTTCTTCCTTACCTGCGAAGGTATCTGGTGGGAAATCACGCCCAGGTACATCCGCCCTCATACTAGCGTGTAGACAGAACAGTTTTCACGCTAGCATAGCTGCGCGCTTCCACCAGCGCCACGTCCGCTGGCTACGCCCTACCCAGACATAGGTCACCATCTTTCAGGTAGCAACGAGCACGCTCACACTTGCTTTCGATATTTCTTCGTCACCCTTCGACCTCCTCTGCACATCACTTCGCCCTTCTCGTTCGTCACACTTCACACCACGACACCGAGTTTCACTGTTGCGCAGTAAGCCGTCCGGCAGCTCCAACAGTCCCGCAGATCACCTCGAAGGGAGCCCGCCACTAGACGATTCAATTGGTCTTTCGCCACTATAGCCTGGGTCCGACGGATGATTTGGACGTCAGTATAGCTGCGGCCTTTTTCTGTAGCATGTGGTTCCACAGCCGTGCAGCACGTTGCTGCGGCTCCAAGTATCCCGAGGGAAGAAACCTTTGAGGGAACCCGCTACTAGATGGCGTGGCGGACGATTTGCAGAACAATATTGCTGCGGGCCTCCACTGCAGTGCCCTTCTGCCCGCTATGCCCAGAGAAACTTGTCACCACTTCAGGCCCTCAACCGACAACTCCCACACAGACAACCTGTCGCGGAGCCGAGGGCATGACCCTGCACCAAGGCGTCGCCTTAAGTCTAGTGCAGATCTCGGTGGTAGTAGCAACTATTTAAATGAGAACTTTGAAGACCGTCGTGGAGGAGAGTCCAGCGGGCATACTCACACCCAACCTCTCCACCGCGGACTGCGGGGAATGGATGGTGCTCCTTCAGAAAGGTCCCGCCACTCTTGTTCCTTCCGGCCCGTGGGCTAATCACCCTCCGGCTCACATGCACGCTGAATTCGTCGTCCGCGGTTTCAAGATTGGCAGAAAATAAATAAATAATTTGCCATTATTCTGAACACTCCGAAATTCAAACGGGCCCGTTGTCGGAGGGTGCGGTGTCCCGGCCCTCCTCTATTCGCCAGGCTCCTACCTAAGTACCAACTCCTCGCTCGGATGTCATGGCTCAGCGGGTTGTTCAAGAGCCCTCGCGGTGCTCCTGGGGTGAAACCCTGTGGTGGACATGTCCAGTTGGTGCCCTTCCTAGCAAAAAGGTGCACCACTGGACTTTCTATTGGTCCACGCAGGCTCGACGCCCTGCTGTACAGCAGAGCACTACCGGCCTGTGGCCGTGGTAGCCGCCGGGCTCGCCAAGGGACGCAGACTCAGAAGAAGCGACACGGTCTTTTCAACTGCTCGCCGAATGTTTCCTAGTCGGGTTTTGGGCCAGATGCGGAATGCTATCACTGACAAGCAGAGGGAAAGAAGAGAAGAGGAAAAAAAAAAAAAAAATTCAAATCTGAGCCGGCGCTTTAGTTCGGGAGAATCCGGTGGCTTCAGGCCATTACGACGTTACGATTTTCCTACTTTCTCTTGTATTATTATTATTATTATTATTGTTATTATTATTATCATTATTATAGCTACTGAGTTTTCTTTTGGTCTTTTCGGCTTGTCATCTCGAGGGAGAGCCAACGTTTCGAGTTCCGAGTACAGCTGCGGTCTGCGGCCTAGACTGATCCGACCCTTCGCTTATCACCTTGGGGTCTGATTTGTTTGACAGAGGGCCGCGCGGTGGAACCCCAAAAGAGGGGCGACCCACAGCCGCATCGGTAGGAGGCCTATCACCCTCTATGGAGGGTCATAAGCCCCCTCCTTGCCATCGAACACGGGCACCCAATAGGAGTAGGCCAACTGCGGGTTTTAAAGGAGGACGGTCGCCCGTCGATATCTCGTTATGGGACCAGTGTCGAATCTGCAGTCCTGTCACTGAGATCTGGGATTGATGGTGGCATGAGGTTCAGACCGCGCCCGACCGTTGGGTTTTAGACTCGAGCGTTTCTAAAATTACTTAATTTTAATTATATCATTATCTAAAAACTTTGTAGTTTCTCTAATTGGAAGAGGTTTAAAAAAAACTAATCTGGGTTCTTCGTTTAGAGCGCGGGGGTCTTGGCAAATAGCGATTCTATAAAGGAAGAGAGGAGAGGCCTGTGAGTACACGACGTGCCCTTGATTCTCTGAGAAATGGGACACAGCTCGCTACTGGTCGGGTAATGTTTATCCTGTGCTAAGTGGCATGTTGTGCTGGGATAGCAGCCTAGTACTACGCCGCGTCTACCGATAGCCTGGCTATGGCGCGCAACAATAGCCTGCATGGCTACCGGCCGGATTGTTGGAAGTACACTACTCGCTCGTCTCCTATGTCTGGTGAAGGTCCCAGGATCACCACAACCCTGAGTTACAGCGGAGGAGATGAGGCGAGGCTAAAAGTTACTGTAGAGGGAGCGAGAGAGGAGGAAATGAAGGGGGACCAGAGACTGCAGTTGACCGTCATGCAGTCCAAGAACCGGCGAAGAGGAGGATGCAGAGGGATGGGGTCACGGCTGAGGTTCGCGTGACCATTACTTACCACGAGGTTGAAACTTCAACGGACACAGCCGAGCGAGCGCAACAGGATTTGAACCGTGATTCAGAGGCTGAGAGTGACGCCAGTGACTTGGAAGCAGAAACCCAGTCTTGGCACGAATTGGACCAGATCCGTAGGAACCACCCGCTAGCTGGGACTGTGGAAGACGGCCCTGAAGCCAGTTCGACGTCAGCGGTGAGAGAGAGAACGAGGCGAGCGGGGATTGTGCCATCGAGGACACGAGACCGGTAGGGGAGGGTCCAGAGGGCAGTTCTGCCCCACGGGACTGAGAATGGATGACATGCGTCAACAAGGGGCGCGAGGCGGTTACAGAGGACTACAAGGGGGAATAAGTGTCGGGGGAGAGGGCCCGGGCACAAGTGGCTGGCTACGCGAGAGAGGGGGAGAGGCAAGTGCAGTATGTGCTGGGGATGCTGACGTCAACGCTGACTCCTGTGAGGACACATGTGCGGAGGAAGTCAGTCTTGTGGTATGTGAGGTACGTGCAGGACGCGCGTGAGAGAGAGGGGGAGATATAGTGAACTCGTAAGTGATGACGGCTCTCCCCTGCCTGAATGAGGTCAATTGGGCAGTTAGGAGAGAGACGCAAGCGGGGTATGAGTGATCGGCGGACTTGCTCTAAGAACCCACCTCATATTAGTCGGCATCTGTTTCTTGACAGTCGGATGCTTCATCAAGTATACCCCAGTTGGACGCTAGTAAGAATGCCGCTTTGGTAATTGGGTATGGATCCTGGTACTCGCTGACGTGATTGAGCGGATTGTCTTGTATTCTTTACGTCTAAATGCGCTCTCAGACCAGCAAGAATGGAGTCCTAACCGAGGTCGATCTTTGTGAGCTAATATCCTAAAAAGTTTTCGTGCGAACTGGGGTGAAAACTTCTCTCGAGAGTATGCAGCAAGAAAATAGGCAGGCAACTGCAGTGGGCAGAAATAGGTTTCTGTTGACATCATCCATTATCCTCTAGTCTTGGCGACGTGTGGGATAACAAGTAGCGCTCGAAGAGCTCGAAGGAGATTACAACTGTACTGGCAAGGGAGAGGGGTTGTTGGCGAGAATCTCGGGCCTCTCGCGTCATAGTTAGTGTGTATGGGTCGCCCCGGATGATTTTCGCTAGTGTCAAGCGTGTCTTACCCCACTCAGACTAATTCTACCGTGCATTCTACCATACTAGTCGAGGCTCATATCGGATTCAACGCAGCAAGTGATGTTTTCTTTTGTTGTTGTCGTTTCTATTGAGTGCGTCAGTGTGAGGCACCTATACTTCCTATATTAATGGTAAGATAGTGGGGTGCCATAGCTAAAACCTCGTTGAATCTTAGTTGAAGACTCTCTGTTTGAACTCCTATGTGCACCTCAACTAACCCTTGTCGTCGGCTCAGAAGGATAGGTTGGTTGACACCATTAGGAGACCGTCATCGGACAATGTTCTTGCTCGACGTTGTTTTGCAGTTTGACTTGGAGATCACGGTCATTGTGCTGGCTCACGGAGTCGTGGCCGAGCGTAATTGGTTTCTTGCTGAGTTGGTGTTTTTGAAACCCTTGCAGAAAGGGATCAGGTTATTGTTCACCCCTTGCAAATACAGGCAAAGGATTGGCCTGGAAAGGACAAGGTCGAAAAGTGAGAGAAGGAGGAATTGGGCATGATGGCGGATTTGGGCGAGGGTAATAAAGACTTGGGGGCGTTTGACTATTAATCGAGACTAGTACAAGATAAGACTCCAATCTATCTCATTTGAAAGCACTTTTATCTCGTTCTGGCTTGAAGCTCCTGTTTCCGGCAGTCTTTGCATGATGGCTCTTGCGTAGGAATTGACCGAACGATGCATTGAACGAAGTTGCCAAAGTCTATTTACTTCAGGATAGTAAAAAGAAAGGGGGAATAAATAACTGCTGTTGATCGAGAAAAACTGAGTTTAAAGGCAATCTTGATTCGTCAGTAATTACCATGCAAGCTTTTACGGATGCTCGCGCGATCATGCTAGTTTGGTGAGCTCGCCTGTACTTGTGCGACCTCTTGAGCTCGGAACCACGGGCTCACGGGTAATCAAGCGAGGACTAATGTCCTTACGGGCAAACAAGGACTCCTGAGAGGGCGGTTTATATGTATTAGTGTGGGTGCGCTTAAGTGGGAGTAGGCCACAGGCATTGACGCTATCGCGTTAACCTACAGGCTCTCGCGCAAGCTTACAATCGTCGTCTGAATGGTAGGGTTACCAACTTAGTTTATTACCCGGGCAGTCCCAAGACGCTAACGGGACCGGTTTTCTGGAAGTATTGATTCAGGGTAATGAGTTGCAAAGGGAGGAAACAACAACTAAGGAAGGTCGTTATCTAATCGTTAAGTTTCTACTTGACGGGGACTAGTCGTTCTTTCATCGGGGTCCGTTTGTTGATCAGGGCGTGTCCTCCTGGCTAATTTACATGGGTGAAGATGCAAATTATAAGTGATTGGAAAACAAATTCTCATGCAGACTGGATGTATGGGGTGCGTGCTTGAGTAATCAGTATGAGGCGTAGTGTCTCTGAGTGACCCCTGAGTGAATTATATGTTATGCATTTGAACGAAGTAGCGTCAAAGGCATACTTGGTTTTATACAGATAAGACTACTCCCAACAGTTCTCTCATAATCTGTTGGGTTTACAGTTGCAGACCTCTGTCACTTGTTTTACCTTCAGAATAAGAATGCGACCAGACTCACAAGCCAAGATTATGCCGTCGAATTAGTATGACTCCATGATTTGGATCACATCTGACTGTACAAACGGGGAGACGACCCGCCCCCCTCGATTGAAGTAACCCCTGATCATTCTATCACTGGATCGGCACCGTGTCGGGTCCGACAATGAAAAGCATATCGCTAGCTACTTAGTCAACCTTATATTTAACGTTCTCAAAATGTTATTCAAACTCGCCCTCAGTATCCATGTGACCTGTGTTCTTTATCTGACTAAAGGGTTGCTAACCGATGAGCTATGACTATGCCTGATAACCTCTAGAACGGCAAGGGTGAGGAACTCCGCAGGGCTCTCTCGTGCTAAGCTAAGGCCTCTCCATCTTATTCCATATTGATCTTTTATCACCTGGTTTAGTCAACCACTGGTAATTACTACTCGATTAGTCTGATCTGTGTCACAAAGCGTGGTTAAAAACTCACTTTGGGTGCATCAGTACTATGTTTGGTTTGCAACCAAAGATTGTATGAGTTTATCTGGCTGTGGGGTGTATGATTGAAATGCAGTACTATGAGGTCACTCATAGTGTGAGCGGGTCCCAAGTCCTGTAATAACGAATTATGGGAGGTACCGGGGTCGATCATCCCATTGGGAACCCCGCCCTTTGCTTGGTTACCTTAGATGAATGAAATTGAGATCCAACAGTCCACGATGAACCCAAACTAGGGGACTTCAGTCCTTCAGCGGTTAATCGAAGGAAGCAGAAAGTTCAACCCAATTGGTCAGAGGTTGTGCACAATACTCACTTCCTAGAAAGGAGGTTAGCACCTGAAGTTAGATAAGATTGATGAACCGACAGAAGCAGATCGTACATACAAGTTAGAAGTAAACAAAGTTTCGAGCCTGGAACGGGGTTAGTACGCTAATGACTTAGCTGGGATGACGTTTAAGTCACACACCGTTACCGATCGACAAATCTAGACCCGAGAGATTTAGAGGGTATTCAAGTGAACGAGAGCTCAGAGGGCAAACTTCACGACAACGAACAGGCCTCGTATTCAGAGTCATTGTGAAACAGCCTAGAGATTTGTCACCTGTGGCACTTCTGTTTTAATACTTCTACTGAACTCCGTACCCTACGGGATCGGGGGTTGCCCATTCTGAGCTAAGTCCTAGAGCAAATCACTAACTTCGTGCCTTGCCGAAACTGAGATCAATAACTATTGAGCCTTAGTCATGATCTTCACAGCTTGAGAGCTTGTCAATTATGTGACTTGACTTGGCCATGCTCACTAACACCTCAGTAACCTATTGTCGGTGACGGTGCCACTTGTATTTACAGCTCTATCGAAATCTTAATCACAGGAGCAAAAACGAGACGATGAAAGACACAGAGATTCTGGTAATAAAGTACAGTGCAATCCTCCCCCGACCTCAATACGTGCCCCTCGAAGGGAAGGGTGAACTGGAAAATCCCCCCTCCCAGTGGGACGCATGTGAGTTCAGGGTCCCGGGGACCGGATGGTGGAGAGGACGAGGGCGACAAGGCTGGGGTTGGCAAAGGAGTCCCGCCCGGTTCGAAGGGCGGGTCTCACGGCTACACCACGACAGCGGAAGGCAATCGTGAGGTGGCGGGGGAGGCCTCCGGGCGTCAGCAGTCCACCGGTCCCAATCCGGAGGGCTCGGCACAGTCCGCCGACGTGCCCACTTCATCCGCCGGTTCGGTGATGGCGGCCTTGGTTGCTCTCCGTGCCGGCTCGGTCGAAACGTTCAAGTCCGCCGGGATCCGAACTTCAATGCTTGTGGAGCGGACAAAGAGGATGGACGCGCAGAGCTGGTCGGGAGCGGGGGTGGCGAGTCATGATCCCAAAGTTGACAACGGTGCGGTGAGGGACGGGAATGCGCCGCATGCGGGGGATCGACAACCGCTTCGGTCGGAGCGAGAGGGTACATGTGGAGGGCCCGGCGACAGGGAGACGGCGAAGTTCGCCGGGATCCGAACTTCTTCAGGCAAGGGCGGCCAACCAGGGATTGTGGTGCCTGCGGGAGGGGCTGCGTGCGTGCAACCACATGGGCATTCGTCGGAATTCGACGCGGGTTCGGGCGAAGTGGCTGGATTGCATTCAAGGGAAGAAGGCAGGGTAATGAACAAAGACAAGGAAGGGGCGGAAGGAGACAAAGGGGAGGAATGGAAGGAAGGAGGGGATGAAGGGGAGGAAGAAGAGGAGGAAGAGGAGGAAGGAGAGGAAGGGGAAGAAACGAAGTTGGCTGGGTTGTAAGGAGGGAAGGAGGGGGAAAAAGGGGAACTTGATACTGGAGACGACGAACGAACGTTCCGCGACGACGATGCCAGATCTGGGGAGTCGTCTGACGAATTCGGGCAGCTGTACGGAGGACATCACGAGGAAGACCACGACGACGATGACACGACACTGGAGATGGAGACACAGGTGGTCACCAGCCTTTCGGCAGAACGTGATGACTATAAGGTCCAAGCAATGACGTCTGTCGTCGATCTCCAGCACGGGTTCAACGAGGCTCGTGTCGGGGGACGACAACATGTCACGTCCCCGAAAAAAACTGTCGTCGGCACTCAAGCTCTCGACGTGATGGCCTTGCCCGCGCCAACTTCACCGATGAAGGAACGGAGAGACAAACCGGATGGTAAGTTGTGACGAACACCACTCTGTCTGCGCGCCAGTGACCGCAGTGTCTGTCGATGCGGGAGTTCCTAGTGCCGGCATACTACAGCCACCACTCCTTCCTATTACCAAGTACATGTGAACAACCTTCCAGTGAGTCGGTCGGGTCACTGGTCGTGTGCAGGGCATACGAGACAAAAACATGTGTGTTTTTGTTGAAAAGTTCCCTCACATACTGGAATGATGGTGTTTCTTTTTCGGAATGAGTGGTGGTTTTAGTCCGCCGAGATCCGCACTTCCAAGGCCGATGCGTAATGCGGTTACTCTTTGTGTGCCTCGATTGGAAAAAGTTTGCCGGGATCCTGAATTCGGAAATGTTTGGGCTCTGCGTCTGTGGCTTGTTGTGGTTTTCCCTTCTGAAGGGCGGGGGTGTCGACGTCGAACGCACTACTCCTTTTGTTTTCCAGCGGGGCTCACGAGGAAGTATTCTCTCTCTCTCTCATGGCTACTCGGGGTTCTGTGATTAGATAGGTCTTAAATTGTCGTTTTCGTCGGGTTGGTCTTGGAATACGTATATTCATTTTCCGTTCTCTCTTCCTTCAGTTGTACGGGGGTAGGGTTATCTTCCTAGATTGCAAAAAGTCCGTCGGGGTCCGGACTTCGGAGATGTTTGGCTTCCGCTTCTATCGCTTGTTGTGGTTTCCCCTTCTGAAGGGCGGGGGTGTCGAGCTCGAGTGCACTGGTCGTTTTGTTTTCCAGCGTGGCTCATGTGGAAGTTCTCTCTCTCGCACTCTCATGACAAAACGGGGTTCTGTAATTGCATAGGTCCTACGTCTTTTAGATTTCGTGGTTCTTTAATTGTCCTTTCGTCGGGTTCGTCTTCGGAAACGTGTATTCGTTTTCCGTTTTGTCTTTCTTCAGTTGTACAGGGGTAGGGTCATCTCGAACATGGAGGCCCTCGAAATATACGGATCACATATTGCAGACATTCTCGGGGTTGACGACTAAACACAAGGACATGTTACGCTCGAAATGAGAAGTGTCTTTGCCTTCTGCCCCCAGAGAAAGCGACATATCCACGATCTGTGACTAGGGGTCAGGCCATGTATGAGAAATACTTAGCTACTCGTCGTGCGATGAAGGAGAATCCTTAGAGTTCCATTTCTCACTTCACCCCCTGTCCTTTGCTTGATGTTGTGCAGTGCGGGCCACGATACCTGGAACAGGTTGGGGAGGATTCACTACAGTGACTGCAATTGGAAGCTTGCGGGTTTTGGACGACATTAAACGAGGCTTGGTGCCACCTAACACTGTTCTCTCGACCCTCGGCGATGGTCAGTTGCGAATGGCAGCAAAGGATATTCTCACCCTCTCACTTACCCACGGCAGGGTGAATGACAAGGTGGTCAATTTTTACATGGCGCTATTGGGAACGACCTCATATGGGATACGTGATATCCCGTCAGGCCTTCGAGTCTTCAGCTTTAATTTTTTTTTCTTCAGTAAACTGCAACTTCAAGTTTGTTCAATATGATATTATCTTTGTTACAGTCCACAAAGATAATGATCACTGGATCCTCCTTTCCGTGAACTTGAGAGATAATGTTCTTGAGATTTTCGATTTTTTTCCTCGCGTTGTAGCCGATTCTAGTTTTTACCTTAGTGTTTTCGAGTTGATCGTACACTATTTGGAATGTCAAACATCACATAGGCGGTCGTGTAGGAGTTGGAAGTTGGTAGCAACAAATGTTGTTATAGAGGGAGTTCCAAGACAAGTGGATGGAGTTAGTTGCGGGGTGTTTATGTTGATGTTTGCAACATTGTTGCAACGTGGTGATCGACCGCCTTTCAGGTTCTCTTATAAAAATATTTCGCGTATTAGACGACAATTGGCATCATCTATCTTGGAATATCGTTGTCTTTGATGGATTCGATTGATTTGCAAACTTTTGTTTCAGAATATTTCATATTTTAATTGTCGCTTTCACAACGACATTACTTTTTTTTTTTGTTGCGAGTTTGAGTTGTCTTTGGTATGCTGTCTGCCAATCTGGCGTCGCGTGTTGGCCTTGGAATCTCTATCAGGTCCAACTCGTCTGTCGTGCCATTAGATTCGTCGCATTGCAGTCCTCGTTTCAAATTGTGTCCAGGTCATCCAAAGTTGTGCATATAATTCACCTCGAAATGATATTCGTGTGTGTGGTGCAACATGACGAATTGGAGTGTGGATGCAAGACGAATCTCGGCGAGTGTGTGAGTGTGAGGTTCGTTATGCAAAGAGTCAAAGACCACTGGTATCTCGTATCTTGTGTGCACAGAGAATCATATTCTTGTGACCACCTGAATTACATGTAACCGACAATTTTGCGTTCGTGACTGGGAAAAGGAAATTGTATGTCGAAAATAACTGTTTGTACTTCGACTGCTATTGTGATTGTTACATTGTTCAAAGCATACATGTCGAACAAGGATGCAATCATGGCATACTGCTCATCACAATTGTCAACAAGTATGGATCTCATCACATTTCTGAACATCCGGCAAGATGGTGGGCGTATTTTACGGACACTAAGTATTCTAACGAAGTCCGAATCTCTACAACATCCAAATAACCGCCTCGGGCGAGATGATTGCAATTTAACTTGAAGTTTGACAAGTGTGGATCCCGACACACTGTCGCACAGGCATCCCGGATGGGCGCGCCTGTCGCTACTCTACGTCTTCTAATATAATTATCCAACGAGGATGCAATCATGACACCTTAAAATTATGAACTTGAAGTTTAACAAGTATGGATCCCGGCACACTTCCGCACAGGGTTCCCTGATGGGCGTGCCTATCGTTATTCGTTTATGAAATTTAACAAGTACGGATTGCAGCACACTTTCGCACAGGATTCCCAGCAGTGCCACGTTTTTGAAGTTCAGCAAGTAAGGATCCCAGCACACTTCCGCACAAGGTTCCCATGCGGCGTGCCTAACATGTACGGGTCTGAACACGCTTCCTCATTTGGGATATCATTTATAAAGTTTCACAAGTACGGATGTCAGCACACTTCTGCATGTGCTTAAGCCCTGGATGGGCGTGCCTACATTGCTTAGAATGCAGCCAAAAATGAATTCGTTAGAAATAAGACACTGTATAATATCTTATTTTAATGAATAACATGTTTACAACTTTTCTCTTCTTTGGGCACATGACTAGGTTAACCAACATAGTCGTCGAAAACCATTTACGTATCCAAGTTCTATATAACTATCTGCATTTTGTCTTTTAAGGTAACATATGATTGAACTGGTCATCTTAGATCAAGGTTCAGCCTGACCCTTCTTACCACAAGTTTATTCTTAATTCATATTCTCTTCAATTGATGATAAGTTATAGTCAAACCATCCAATCTTATCAAAAAATGCGTGACTAGCCTGTTCATAAATAAAATAATATAAAAATATAAATAAATTTATCCCGTTGGTTCCAACATGTGTGTGGCTCCAGACCAGACCACCCAATCTTATGGGAACCTGTCCAGTCCTTCGTCTGATCCTCCCACAGAATAAACAAGAAGACATTAATAAACATAAGAAAATCTAAATAAAATAAGGCAACCAAGCCATCCAATTATGGAAAAATGCTTGGTCCCTGAAAGTCAAACACGTGCTGCTCTCGCAAGTCAAAGCAACCAGATCACACAAACGTATGGGAATATGTCTGGTTCTTCAGACAATCGAAAATAAACATAGCATTGGGCTCTCCAATCTTATGGAGACGCTCCCAGCCTTTGATCGACCAAGTCAGACCCAAGCCAAACAACCTTCCTCCCACCTTTCCCCCAGATGCAACCCCTTTTCACAATCTACTTTCAGTCAAACTGACCTTGCACATGCATTCCTTTATTTAAAACTGGCTTTTGTCCTGAAAGTCAAACTCAAAATCAAAGTAAGGGTGCACGCAACATACTCAATCAAACATAGCAAGAGATACAGATAGGGGTTATAAATGGGTTTATAAAAGGAGGATGAAATCGTTACCGCAGAACATGATTAGATATGTCGCCAGAACTCCTCCTAAGTTCCGACAGAGCTCCCGCAATCGGTGGGCTGACTCCCCACAGAGTCTTGCTGTGGTCCTACGGGTTGCAATCCCGCCTGCCGTCTTCCTCTCAGAACATGATTAGACCTAGAGTAAGAAGGGCAGAAGGTAAAGGGTTTTAGACTCTCGAGATACAGAAAGGGGACAACTGAACTATCAGGAGAGGGTCTTGTAATCTCAATACGTCTGAGGGTCCTGCAATGGCAGCCAAAATGCAGCAGCAACTTGCTCAAAGCGAAGTTGATCTGTCGGTTGTTCACTCCCTGACGATTCTCCTACGTGCAGCAAAGACTCCCCTCCTCAGCGAGGTCAGCCCCCACAGAGCGTCAAGATTTGAGTTGTATAGGCTACGACTCGAGATACGGGTTGTGGATCCAAATACTGTCCCTTTTCATTCCCACGGTAAATCTTTAATCTCGCTTTGTTTCCCTCGTTTCGACGAGCAGCGCATCAGCTAATAAGTAAGTCGCCAATCTTACGGCTCGCTCCCTCAATGCTCAGACCCGGTCAACAGCAGGGCTCATAAATTTTATAGTTTATTTTCCGCTACTTGGTTCGGGAGCGTACGGTGTACCCGCCATCAGGCAAGTTTTCGATCACGCAATTCGCCTTCCGCCTGCGGGAGAGAAAGGGGCCGACCTTAATACTGCTAACAACAACGTTGACCCTCAATCAGTAAGTGCAGCCTTACCAACATAAAAACCCGGGATAAGCACCGACAACTACAGTACATGCAGATCCCAGGCATGCTACCTGCTGTCACGCCCAGGCTTGCGCCCTGCCTCTCATCTTCCTTCAGCTGATCGTGATTGACGGGTGATTCACCATGTGGTCCTCATCTTCAGTAGACCCAACTTCTCCGGGGAAAACTTTGCAGGAAGTTGCTTACGAACGGCTCAACCACTTGTTAGCTCCCATTTTTCCATGTCCCCTAATGATTTGTACATCAATACTGATGCAAAATTCTTGTGTGCGAGGGCACAAAAAGAAACTACTGTTCTATAAATAGACAGTCTGTGAAGATGCAGCGCACGGAGGCGTACCCAGTGTTCATGCCTAAATTTTGACGAAGAAGAACCTCAGAGCGTTTACTAGCGCCTCTGCTGAATATGCCAGGATCAGACTCCACCCGGTTTGTATGCAAAGAAAACGAGCATTAGTGGGGCACAAAAATGCCAGCCTGCCAGTCGTGCCGAAGACTCAGCAATTTAATCTCGTCCAGGATGCAGAACTGCATTGGTATAACATCAAGCGAGACCCCTGGCGCTAAGCTCGATTGTCGAAGAACCCGCTCATTTGCCATTACTAACAAACTCCTTTCCTCAACTCAACGCCGAACTCCCTGGTTCCTAACACCCAGATCTTCCTTTCTTACTCCTGCAAGGCGATCTGCCAAGACCAACAACACAATCTTGCAGGCATCGCCCATGCAGACCGTTGTCAAGACCGGGTACGTATCTCTTCCCTCCACCCTTTTCCTTTCTGCTCCTCTCTCTTGTCTCTCCCATCTCTTATTCAACCTGAATTACCTTCCGCAGACTGCCCGAGGAAGGGTAGAGACATGCTACATCCATCGACAGGACAAGCAAAAACTCGAATGAATCCTCCGCTAGAACACGGAGAGATACACTGCCATTTTGAGTTTCTCTCTCGTTGCTGTTTTCTGCCATGCATTGTGCACCTTCTAGCCCCTATAGTACCAATACTAACCCTTCTTTCTTTTTTCTCTCATTGCCATTTGCTTCGCTTTCTCTCGACACCTCCGCGATGTGCTTTCCTAATCCTACTCTTTTTCTACTAACCTTCTCCAAAAATTGATTTCAAATTCGAGATCACCACACTAAGAAACCTCTATTTAGCATCTTACCTCGCTCGAATCCATCGAGGATCAAGCGAGATCCGAGCTTTCACTCGCATCATCTTTCCCTCCGACATTCTCTGCGCACGAGCTTTCCTTTACGAACTCTATTTCTACTTACTCTCTACTAATTCTATGCTTAGATTCGTGATCGCCAGCCCCCAAATCCCCCATCTACTACCTTTCCCCGCTTGTTTTCGTTAGGAAACGAGTGTGGTATAGTTTTTCATCTTCGTCATAGCCCCTTTCCTGCTCTGTTCTTCTTCCTTACCTGCGAAGGTATCTGGTGGGAAACCACGCCCAGGTATATCCGCCCTCATACTAGCGTGTAGACATAACAGTTTTCACGCTAGCATAGCTGCGCGCTTCCACCAGCGCCACGACCGCTGGCTACGCCCTGCCCAGGCATAGGTCAGCATCTTTCGGGTAGCAACGAGCACACTCACACTTGCTTTCGATGTTTCTTCGTCACCCTTCGACCTTCTCTGCACATCACTTCGCCCTTCTCGTTCGTCACACTTCATACCAGGACACTGAGTTTCACTGTTGCTTAGTAAGCCGTCCGGCAGCTCCAACAGTCCCGCAGATCACCTCGAACGGAGCCCGCCACTAGATGATTCAATTGGTCTTTCGCCACTATAGCCTGGGTACAACGGGCGATTTGGACGTTAGTATAGCTGCAACCTTCTTCTGTAGCATGTGTTCCACAGTCGTGCAACACGCTGCTACGGCTCCAACTATCCCGAGGGAAGAAACCTTTGAGGGAACCAGCTACTAGATGGCCTGGTGGACGATTTGGAAAACAGTATTGTTGTGGGTCTCCACTGCTGTGCCCTTCTTCCTGCTATGCCCAGGGAAACTTCTCACCACTTCAGGCCCTCAACATGCAACTCCTACACGAAGAAGCCTGTCGCGGAGCCGAGGGCACGGTCCTGCAGCAAGGTCTCGACCTGGGCCTAGTGCAGATCCCGGTGGTAGTAGCAACTATTTAAATGAGAACTTTGAAGATCGTTGTGGAGGAGAGTCTCGTGGGCATACTCACACCCAACCTCTCCACCGAAGACTGCGGGGAATGGATGGTGCTCCTGCAGAAAGGTCCCGCCACTCTAGTTTCTTCTGGCCCGTGGGCCAATCACCCTCCGACTCGCATGCACGATGAATTCTTCGTCTAAGGTTTGAAGATTGGCAATAAATAAATAAATAAATAAACAATTTGTCATCATTCCGAACACTCCGAAATTCAAACGGGCCCGCCCAAAAGAGGCGAGTGCTAAGGTCCTTGACTGCCGTGACGACCGCTCGTGTTCGGCAATACAACAACTGACCCAGGCCAGTCGGCCCCAACACAGTCCCGGAACTGATAATCAGCAAAACGTGAACATGGCAATACGATAAACGAAAAATAATAAATAAATAAAAATAAAATATAAAAGATAAATGGACAGGGTCGTCGTCGCTGGCCTTCAACACCACACACACCCAGGCCGCGCAGTGTTGCACCCACTGTTGATGTGTCGCACGTGCTGCTTATCCGGGCAGGACTCAACTCCTACCCGCGAGCGCGCCGTAAACTCCGAACGAGGCCGCACTAGCGTGACTTGTAGAAAACACACCAAATACCCTTGTAAGGGTATTTGGTACGACAACGCAAAATTCAAATTTGAATTATTACTAACAACCGGACCCTGAACCATCCAATTCACTATGCAAGATGAATCGCAACACTGTAAAGCAGTCACATATGAAATTTGGGTCAGATAGAAGGTCAAACATGGTTAGTAGAAGTCAAAGAAGATAGGTAGGAGAAATTGGATATGGCTGTCCCACATTATGAATTCTATTTTCAACTGTCAACTGGCTGACTGGCCATATTTCACTATTCTAAAAATAGCTCCAGAATTGCCACACAGAGTAGAGTATGGAACACATTTACTTCAGGAATATCTCTGAAGAAGATGAGTGTAACCCTGGCTATGGCTGCCGTCTCAAACCCATCTCGCTAATTTCATCCCCTGATGATTCCCAGTGTTTCCACATACCAAACTTCCTGAAACTTGGTGATCCAGTAATTCTTCCTGAGGCGCTTCACCCTCAACTGACAGATTCACTGAATACGGACTCCCAGATGCTCATAACTGAAAAACTGAGTGCAACGCTGCTCCACCCTGCACTTCGCAGCTTGGAAATTGGGGATCCTGACCTAATTCCAAAATTGCAACCTCCTAGGATCACTTCCCTGCCAATTGCCAGTTTCCAGATGACTCGCCAGGCTAAAAATAGCCTCCTCAGAGCCTCGCAGGCCTCTGAACATGAATCGTCACTCACTCCTGCATAACCCTAGAGAGGATTGTGTCACCCTTTGTCCAATACCTCTCGCCACACACTCACCACCACCAACGTCATTGACAACAACGCTGAAGATGACAAATCGCCATGAAACTCAACTCCAATATCTCGCCAGATGATGGTAATTTGCCCCAACTCATCAATCGCACCACTGTCTGGATCCAATCACTCTGATACCAATTGTTATGAACCTGGTTGTTTGTTGTCAGATGACCAACACTCGCACACATAGACTTCCAAGTATGCCCATACATACATAGAAGGAACGAGAGAGGATGAGAGTATCACACCACACAAGGAAAAATAAACACAGTTGAAGACTTGACCATGCGATATGACAAAGAACACTGGAAGTTCACTTCGCTCCACAGAATCCTCACAACCACTCACAAAGGAAAGCCGAGTAGATCACATCCAAGAAACAATAAAGCAATGATAGTCCAAACCCAGTATCAACACTGTTTATTACACTCAGAGTCTCAAATTGTCAGAATAACCCCATAACTATGGTGCGCTGCTCATTCACTCCGCACACCCCGAGTAACCGCCGAATCACCCATGAGCCCCTGAAACATCGAGCGCCATCCAAATACAGCCTCCAGACGGAAGCACCACCCTGAAACAGGCCTCTGAGGCCAAGCGTCACTCAAAGGATGAAGAAGAAGACCGACGCCACAGTGTCTGATTATGATGAAGTGTCGGATGACCTCCCGGATGGAAGTCTACAGTAGCGCCCCCTTCGTGCAAGATGATCTCTGGGGAAGAAGCTGCAGCTATGGCTGCAGCGCCATACACCCTGGCACCCTACTCCTGAGGAGGGCTCAACAAGGCTCTAACTTCTCTCGCCTCCAGCAGACTTCGAGTACCGCAGACCTCTGTACAACCCCACATGATGTCATAGTACAGTGTCGGTCCCAGCTATGACCGACACTCCACAGGTATGGCTATGTCTGTCTCCTCCAACACTGAAGCTGTCACCACATTCAGTTCACGCGTTGCACAGCAGCGACGTACACAGTACCAACTGCAAAAAGCCCTGAGTCGATGTCCTCATCCTATCTATAACCTACCCTAGCCTAGACGCGACCTAAACCGGACTGACTGAACCAACCGGTACCATTTCCATTTCGGTCTTTAGGGCCTTTCCCTACCCGGCTATAGGCTATAGGACCATCTATCAGCTTAGGCCCACAGGGCCTATCTGTCCTAGGGTAGCTCGGGCCTGCTATTCACAGTTAGGGTAGCTGTAGGAAATTCTAGTTAGTATGAACCTATATTTTTCCGAATTTGCAGATATGTCCCTGTCGAATTTTCCTCACAGGCAAGTCTC
>BFEA01000384.1:1470035-1488704 GCA_003427395.1 Chara braunii | reverse complement strand
TTTTGGGGGGGGGGGTCTGGAGCCGGGGTTTTTTTTTTGATTTTTTTTTGAATTTTTTTTGAATTTGTTTTTTTTTTCTTTTGGGGGGGGGGGTCTGGAGCCGGGGTTGGGGGTGCCCACCCCCGGACCCCCGGACCCCCGCCTGGGCCCCGGGGTCGGGGCTCGACAACCCTGATGTGAATGAAGAAGTCTCACTTGTGTGTGGGGTTATATTGGTTTCTCTTTGAACTTGTTTGCGTTGGCTTGGTGTGCAGGTAGGTATAAGAATGCTTGCAAAGGAGGTCGATTGTGTCTACATGGGATGATGAAAAAAATTGTCGTATTTCTACCTTCCACCTACCTGCTTGTCAAAATGAACTTGTTGTTTCGAGAAAGATTATTCATCGTGCGTTGTAGAATGAATTCTATTGAAATAAAGCAGATTATGTCAAATGGACTTAGTCTTCTTCCGAGGAATGACTTAATCTATCCCGAACGACCTTATTTACCTATATATGTTCAAATGACTCTTATTCTCTATCTTTTCTGATTTATTTTCGTCCAAGTTACCCTGAACTTAGGAAAAATAATAATAACTGGAAACTACTCACATTGGACATATTCTCTGTCGCTAGGAAGCATCTGGGGTGGGGGTTCATTGCTTCAGGAGCCGGCCCTGTTATCGACCCAGAGTGGACCGTTCTACGGGGGGAGTGCTTGCCGATTGGGTGGAGACGGCTCGACTTCTGAGATCCGGGTTTTGTGCTTGGGCGAGGAGGAGGAGTACCCCATACCACTTTCTAGAGGATGAGTTATGCAACATTTCAAGCAATGCACCGGATCAAGAATCATTCGCAAAGCAATCTGTCATCCAAGAAGATTGAGAAAGTATGAAGACATGTGTGAGCATGTAAAATCTTAGGTTGGCGATCGGTTGAAATGAATGACTTTGGCAACGTATCTCATCGAGTCTAAACTAAGGTTGTCCGACTACCATGTTGGCAGCATCATGTTATTTTCGATAGTCAACTCCTTGTTGGCGGTTGTTTGATTGTTTTGTGGTGTTCGACCTGAGGCGGTCGGATTGTTTTTTTTTTTATCTTGTGTTATTGGATGTATGAGATGATGATTTGAATTCTTTCACTTATCTTTTCATATTGGATATATGTTCCTATCGACTATTGTCGATTCCATTTAATGTAATTATATGTGTGGTTGTTACAACTTTCTTTTGACGGTGTGTCTAAGGGACTAGGATAAATATTTGGGTTTCACGCTTGGTTGAGACCGTCCTAGTTGACCGGCGTCTGCTTCGTACTTAGGAGATCAACACCCTAAGGGACAGATGATGCGCGGGTTCGCTTGGCGTTAACTAAACGTATTTATACTACAACGAACGAGCAAACACCCTCGGCTGACCTACCTCTGCGATTGCATTTTAAAACTTCCGCACGTGGGTCAGTAGCTTGGTAGGGATACGCCCCTAAGGGTGGTGACAACCCCTTAGGGAAGGAAAGCTTATGCCCCACGGGAACCTATCCTGTCGTAGGAGACCGCGAGATGTACAACTGGCGCACCCGGCTAGAGCTGCGAAGGAACGACGCGACCACGCCCGTTTCAACGGATCGTGGGGTTATTTTGCGTCGTTCCCAAGTTGTCTCTTGTTTTCTTTTTGTTTACTCCTGCGTGACATGGCCAGGAGGGCTCTCGCCCTTGCAAAAAGACGGGAGCCGATGCGCTCGACACCATGACATCTCAGAGTGCAATAGGGATTTTTTTCCTGGTCCCATTGCCCCCAAACTTGCCTCAAACTGAAACAAAATGAAGCGACACATCCCCAAGTGCATCCGGACCTAATAATGATTCTTGATATACTTGAAACATGTGTTTGTTTTACTTTTTGTGATCCGTCGTTGATTTACCTTGATTTTCTCTCTGAAAATTAAGAAAAATCAAGGTATTTTGTAACCGTTTTATCCTATGATGAATTCGGTCACGTGTACCTAAAACATGTGTTTTATTTTGCTTCAGGTGTCCGTTTTGTCCGTTTTTGTCCCAAGTGCATCTAGACTTGATGCAGTCCTGTTTAAGGCACCTAGGCCTCTTTTGTGGAGGGGCAAGCTAACCATGATATAGCGGCTTGCCCTTTTTCCACTCTCACACTCTCCTACCTCTCCCATTCTCCCTCTAGGTTCTTTTCTCCTCACCTTTGCTATCTGTTTTATTCCGGATCACACTAGAACCTCATTTCTCAGGTTCATCATACCTGGGCACTCCACAATTAAGGTCTTTGTGATCCGTTGCATCCCACTTTAGTCGCTGTTCAATTTCAACACCGAGGAGCCTCAAAATTGAGACTCTCTTTTTCTTTTTCTAACCCTTTTTCATTTTGGTTCCCAAGGGCTCCTTATTTTTCAGATCGTTCATGCTCGGGCACTTATTTGGGTGGTACCTACTAGTCATTTTGAGACTCTTCTCACGTCCTATTCACGTGCCCCCCTTGGTCACATGCTACGATATCATGTGTCGGCACTGAGGCGCTATTTTCCTTGGTGTTGTCAGCCCCCCCCTTCCTGCGGTACTTAGCATTTAGGTATTATTTTTTTGACGGTCCTCCTTTTTCAAGGAGGGCCGTCTTTACTAGTTTTCCGTAGTATTTTATCAGTCGCAACCCCGCGGTCTGTTCCAAGTTCTAAGGCTCTCGTGGTCTTAAACCCCCTCTTGGGTCCTTCGTGCCGGCGATCCTGCCCCAATCCTTTATCCTTTCTTTCTTTTTTGCCTCCTCATTCCGGATTCCTTCGTCATGCACATCTTAGCCCTATATCACATCTCAAAGGTCGGGACTTGATTCGGGAACCACGCGTCCCAACACCGGTGGTAGGAGCGAGACCACGTCAATGATCTTGTCGACCTATTGGTGGCCGAAAGAGAGGAGAAGTTGTTAAACCAGGAGGAGGAAGTGGAGGGACTGCGACGCGAGAAGGAGAAACAAAATAAGGAAGAGAGGAGACCTAAGAAAGAGGAGAAAAAATGACGCGAGCAACAAGAGAACGATGAACATCTGGCAAAAATTATGGATATTCAATTTTCGAAGAGGTCGTGTAGAGCTAGAGAAGTAGTAGGAGTGGACAGCTCCCCCGAGTAGAAGAGGCAACAACGCTAGCATCGACGAGCATCCCGAAGAGCCAAGCTTTACAAAACTACTCTAGCAAGGGATTCGGATTCAGAGTTTGAAATTTTCGCGATCAGTGGAAAAAGCAGGAGAGTATGTTTGTCGGACAAACGGAAGAGGCTCCCCTCGACAACAAAAGAGGAAGAATCATTATCTCAGTTTAGTCCTAATGTTACGCTTTTAAAGATACATTTAAAGCGGGATTTCCCTCCAATATCTTCACGAGGAGCAAAAACCTCGAAGAAGATGAAAACTACTTTGCAACCCGTGACGATGAGGAAGTTGAGAGAAAAGAATGATCCCACTATCAAGGGTACGACCGTGGGTCAAGGACAGGGAGTTAGGCAGCCTTTCTTGGACGAAACAACGAAGCATCTTAATGGGTTGGACTATAGGCAGATCCAACAAATGTGTAAGCAAGTTCGGCTACCTTATACATCCGTTAGGCTCAAGCGGTGTGATAACTTTGGCCGAACACAGAGCACAAGTCGTCTATGAAGGGAGGAACGAAGGGGTACCTCGTTACGTTAGGGAGAAGGACAAGGAACCGTTGGATAACTCGAGTGACGAAGTGTCTGATTTTGATGAGTCGAACGGTTCGCAGTTCGGGTTTTGTCACCAAACCCGAACAGGATGCTACACAGTCAAAAATTTTGTACCTTTTGAGTTGTCTCATGCAGAGTGGCAGTTTCTCTTGACTTTGGGGCCGGATCGAAAGTTGGTGTTCGGCGTCAGACTTATGGACGATGTTTCTTTGTTCCTCACCTACCGGAAAGGGGACTCCGCTTCAATCGGCAAGGCAAATCAAATTTATAGGAAATTTGAACTGTGCTATCCTAAGCTACTTAGCATGAAAAGGACGGACGAAAGAACGGGGGTCTCGGACTCTCTGGGTTGCATAATGAAAATCAGACAAAGCTTTCCGTTTTTGGGTAGTATCTAGAGGACATAAAACAAGGACTCAATGTGGGGCCTAGGGGAAGTGGTTTTGAAATCCGGATAGGACCTCAGGTCCTGGTCCAGTAGGAAGCAAAAACTGGCGGCTATTAGAGGGTGCCTGCATCGAATAGATCAGAATAGTACCGTCCGTATAGGTATCCCCAAGCAGGTGATAACCCTGCGAAAGGAGTATCGAGCCAGACAGTACCCGAACGATGTTTTTGGAAAAGTGATTCAGAACTTTGCGCGGTTAAGGGACGAGATGTGGAAGTTTACCGATGACTTGCTAGTAGGATGTAGGGACTAGTATCGTTAGTACTATTAATAGTTGTCATGTAGCCTCGCTCTCCTCTTTCATCATGACATGTGTCAGGGGTTGCCCTGGACTGGGTGTGTGGAACGTTGGTATAAGTTTCAGGCAGAGAAGGTGGAGAGAGGGTAGTAGATTTTTTAGACCGTTCTCGTGGTTCTCTTGGGTTTATGCTACTTTTCATCAATGTTGTGTCAGATTTTTTCAGGACTTCAGTCATTGGTCGGCGTCTTGTCGATTTGTGATTGTGTGTTTTCTCACCTCTCTCTAATCAGCCCACCAATCGCCACACATCCTCTTGAACCCAACGCCACTCTGCAACAATCACGATGCCCATTTCACATAAAGTGTCCGGTAAAAAAGGGAGCACAACTCCTAGGACGAGGACAAAGAACACCAACTTGATGAAAATGAACATGGCTGTCACTTGAAGAAGCTAAACAGAAGGAACTGCTTCACAGGTAGCTCTGTCAAGCTCCAACAGACAGTAGGAGGAAGCGCCTACAACACTTAGAGTCTGTAAGCCCAACACTGCTATAAAATAGCTGGCTGGCCCAGCTATATGCGCTATGGGAATTAGCACTGCAGCATGAACGTAACATCCACCCAGCTTGTGAAAAAAAAAATGAAAAGAACCAAAAGCCCATTCCCCATCGGCTCCATCACTTTTTTCCACTCCAGTACTTCGACCTACGCTAAGGACCCTACAAACAGACAGACCTACAAATTAGCTGCACCTAAACTAAAAATAAGCAAAAAGGTTAAAACAATGGTAGCAACCACAACAACTGAAAGGGCCTACAACCCTTAGTACCCCATGGCCTGCGGACCCAAAAGGACAACCAAAAAGAAATATCCCTGTAAAGGACAGGCTCATGGATCAAGCCCCAGAGGACTCAAAGCTGAAAATAGCCCAGACTATAGTACAGATCGCTAGTACAAAAACTGCAATTCATTGCATATGTGTGGCCTTGACGACACTCTTCTGTCATTGGAAGTTTGTGTGGCGTGGGAGATTGTTTTGCTGGAAATGAGGAAAGATTGAAAAAGCGATGCTAAAGGCTCAACACAAGTGATGCAGGTGGAATGACAAGTTCCCACCGATATTGATGCAATTGTGCAACCTATTTGCCAGGAGACCTCAATCTGAATTTTGTGGATCGAGTTTCTGCTTGCGCTAAACAGAGAGTAGAAGTTCACCGGTTGGTCAGTCAAATATTAAAGCCTGTTCCTTTTTTTCCTTATATGTGCGCCCATACTTGCAGCAGCACGGAACGTGTGCATATGTATGCAATAACTCAGCTCAAATATGTGCCAACCGTGGGCTGTGGGTCGTCATTTGTGGTCAACGGCCCGAAACGGGGGTCAAAGGTCACGCCCAAGTCATGAAAACGCTTGCCCAAAGGCCTATTGTTGTGGGGTACCAAAGGCAAGGCCAGAACTGGCCTTCATTGGCCCAATGTGAGATAGTTGACCTTGGGAAAGTCAACAGTCAACCTCAACTTGGGAATTCAAGCCCACGAGTCAAAGTCAATATGAACCTAGCCTCGGCCGTTGATCAGACACACACTTTTGGTTGTCTGCAGGTATCCGGAAGGAATCAAGACCAAGCAGAAATTTGTAACTATACGAGATCCAGGCCATTGGCTAACAGATGATCTGGGCCACCGTATCCGAGAGAACAGAGGCTGGTCAACATGACTCCACACTATAAACTTGACCCAGCCCTGCTAGATGACGTCCAATTTTGCACATGCTGCTTGACGCTGGCTCTACGCATGCTTGATGCTGGTTCTATGTTGGCTTGACACTGGTACGGTGCCGCAGGATTGCCAGAGCATTATGTTGGCACCATTCTCTGTCCACGACGCCAATTGTGCAGTTCATTATGCTAACATGGCTTTGGCCACACTGATTACGATCAATGGAGTACGGGTGAGGAGGATCAGGATTGTGAGAATGGTTGATTGGGAGTGGGAAGCTTACCTGATGGTGTTCATGTCGACATTGCGCATTGTTGTATGTCTTTAGGAGGAGTCTGCGCCATCCTCTCAGGCTGATCGCTGACATGGCTAGGGGATGGGCGGCGTGCCAGAATCTGCTTACTGTAAGAGCTTGTCAGGGAAGGTTGGTTGTTGATGTGGCGAGTAGGGAGGTGCCTGAAGGTGAAGTGGGCTTGCGAGGGAGTTGTGCCTACAATGATGACGAATACTATCTCTTCCACCCTCTCATCTCCCTCTCCTCAACTACTTATCTGGTTACGAGACATTGAGATACTTTGATGACAAGTATAGTTTCATGTATGATTTTTGGAGATATTGATTTTTCGCGAGACATTTTGTATCTCAACATTAACGAGTTTTCCACGAGACTGGGTCCATTGCAGTTTGGTATCAGAGCGATATCCTGTTGCATGCGCTATACTTTGATTCGCGGTATATCACGAGGTGGTATTTGTTTTACGCACAAGATGGAATGTTCGGCTCGTACTTGAATTATCGAGCGTTTATTCGCGTGCTTCACTGGTGATCCGCGGCTGTTTGTCATTGCTCCTATTTAGTCTGAGTGCTGGATTGGTACCGCGCTGTCGCGCGCGGCAGTTCCGCACCCCGCTGGGAGCGTTGAACCTCACGGTCGTGTCACGCAGGATGTATTCCTGAAAAAAAACCAATCACCACTCCAACCGTGCGCGCATGCTATACCTCTCACGACGCCCCACGACAGGTCGGGGAGCCGCGAGGTACAACTTACCTCTACCTGAGGGGTTGTCACCACCCTCAGATAGGCGTATCCCTGCTAAGCTACCGGCCCACATGCAAAGGCTTTTACATGCCTTTGTAGAGGTAAGTCGGCCGAGGGCGTTTGCTCAATCGATGTAGCATAAAACAGGGTACGCGAGGTAAGACGCCTAGAACTGACCTGTTAGGTATTCAAGTCGAAGTTTTTAGCAGGCAGTCTATTTCCGCTACTACGTAACGTATTATTATTTTGACTAATATCAATCAAACCATCTTTCTACCAAATAACGTTCTATCTTTCTTAACAGGTTATGACTTAACTGATCATCCGAATAATATAGAAGTTTAAGTTGGACATATGATGAATATGAAAGTATTACCGCCGAGAACCCTTCCCACTTCCACAAGTGTCGTGTGTCCGAGACTCTTCAACAGACTAGGTCTAGTTCAATCCAAATCACGCACAAACAGTCCTGCACAGAATAATGCAAAGACAGTTCACATGCCATGCACTAACAGAGTCAACGATCAACTATTGACATTGTCCCTCACTTCCCAAACCATGTATGACAGCCTTATCTTTCCTGAGACGTAAGCCCAACCCCCTCACATTTCTATAAAGGACCTTTTGAGAGTGACCAGGACCATTTAGGCGATGACCACAGGTGACAGTTTTACTGACCACAGGGTTTGACTTTAGAGGTGGGTATCAAGTCAAAGAGGAAAAGTAGAATCAGTAACAACCGACCTGTTATCGAGTGATAACAGAAAATTAAGTCTTTTTTGTAGGACTTCTCCTTCAATTGCAGTAGACCAAGGAAAAACCTGCACACACACACGTCAACAATGATTCAACATCCCCACTTGATCCCTACATAATGATATCTAAGGGTCAAGCCCTTAGATCTGGTTTGTGAGCTTTGGGATCAATATCCCAAAGTCTCACCCCTAACTTCTACCTACACTGAGTCGTCTTTCACCCATCCTTCTTTTATTTCAAGGAGTTTCTCTGCCTATGTCTCAAGTTGTCCCAGGGAAACTCATATTTTCCCCTTACTCTCAATACTCGCATTTTCTCTTTCGCGGATAAACACACTCTTTGGTGCTTTATGCGGAAGTCTGGCCGAGATCAAGTCAAGCCAGTGGCGGATTCTCCGATGAACTGCGGCTACACGGGGTATCTTCTTGCTCTGATTCCTTTTACCCGCGGTGTCTCGTCTTCTCTTGTATTTTTTTTTGGGACCCTTTGGAATCGCTCCCGATGGAGCACTCCTTTTCCTTTCTCTTCCTCTTGTCCTGACATACGCAAGTAGTGGGCTGATTCACCCGGGAATCTTCCACTACTTGATCAATTCCAAACATTCTGTTAGTCAGAAGTGTAGTCGAGTGGCCCCACGGGAGCACTCAGTCATCCCTCAAAGTTCACGCAATCTTCATGCAATCAAGCAGTTCATGCCATCTAGTGTAAGTGATCAAATAACTCACCCTGGAGTATCATTTTATTAGTTAAGCAGGTAGTTAGGAGGTCTATGTTGAGCCGTCTCAATACTTGACCCAACATACAGAAAACATTCCAGATCTAAGTGTCAATTCCAAATCAAAGTTAGTAACAGGCGGTCTTCACGGAAGCCTCCTATTACTACTTGATTCAGAGCCCAGTTTTTTCCGCAAAAGTGTAGTAGGAAGACCCTATGAGAGCCACCTTACTACTTACTTAGAGTTAGATGAGCTAGGACTATGTTAGTGGACTCAGACAAATCCTTGATCCTCCCTTTGCTGGAGTATTTTGTTAGACTTGTTAAGATTAAGTTAAGCAAGCAATGGGATGACACCACAGGAGCCTCCCATGTCCTGCTTCAATGTTAATCAGGTGGATTGTTTATATCGTACATTAATCATACCTGAACAAGTTGTATGGTTACTCACCCGGGAGTATCCCCTTTACTTGTTCAACATAATCGCCTTACTTTTCCTTCCGTTAGTCGACCTCCAAATCAACAAGTGTTAGGATAACCCACCCGGGAGCCATCCTACCACCAGTTCGATGCATAGGAGAAAAAAAAAACAACTCTTAATTGAGTTGCCCTGACAGTTCACCTATATGGCCTATGCGTTGTAAGTGATCAAAAGACATGTTGACTCCCACGGGAAGTCGGACAGATCGATCCAGACTTAGGAGTTCGCGTACTCACCTGGGAGTACTCGAATCCTTCTCCAGTCTGGTTTGATTAGTGATAGGAGAGCTTCACGGAAGCCTCCTTCTGCATTTTACCTTTGTTAGTCTTTGAAGATGCGTACCCTACGGGAGTACCGGATTAACTTTGCTCTGTTATGTTTGAAGAAGTGTACCCCACGGGTGTACTGGATCAATGGTTGTCGTTAATGATTGTAGGAGTGTACTTCACGGAAGTACCAATCAAATGGTTTTTGTTAAGCTGAAAAAATGTACTTCACGGAAGTACCGAACCAAAATGACTTCGTTAATCTGAAGGAATGTACGTCACGGAAGTACCGGATCAGTTTGACTTTGTTAAACTGAAGGAATGTACTTCACGGAAGTACCGGATCAGTTTGACTTTGTTAAACTGAAGGAATGTACTTCACGGAAATACTTGATCAAATCGACTTTTGTTAGACTAACAGAATGTTCTTCACGGACGTACCGGATCAAATGGTTCTTGTTAGCTGAAGGAATGTACTTCACGGAAGTACCGGATCAAATGATTTTTTTTTTGGTTGAGTTTTGTAGAAGCGTACTTCACGGAAGTACCGAATCAAAAAGACGATTGTCAATGTAACCTGCTTGTCAATAGGGAAGATGCACGACATCTTCCTGCTCCCAATGTCAGAGTCCACCAATCATTATACCATTTTGTTAACTTTAGTTAGACCATTAGTATCAAACGTTGTCAATCCATTAGTCCTACCAAGACAAGTATAGTTGTTTCCCAGATCAAACGAAGTATTAGGATAACCCTCCCGGGACTCACCCTAGGTTAGTCGCTCTGATCGCTCATTTATTCGTTAATGTGTTAACTTGAGCAAAATATATTGTTGACTTACACGGAAGTCGCACAGATCGAGCTAGACTTAGGAGTTCGTTTACTCACCCGGGAGTACTTAATTCTCATCCTAAGTCTAGTCAGATCAGTGATAGGCGAATCCCACCGGAGCCTCCCATTATCTCTGCTTTCGTTAGTTGTTTGAACATATGCATCCCATAAGAGTACCGAATTAGTCATGCTTTGATTAATCACTTGAAAACATGTACTCCTCGGGAGTACCGGATCAGTGTTGGATTTAACTGGTAAGTCAACAGAGAAGACGCATGGCATCTTCTCGTCATCAATGTATGCATGTCAAAAGTCAACAAGTTAGGTGGATGGCTGGGTAGTTCGTACGACAAGTACCTTTTTAGTCATTCTATGCAGGCAACGTGACGACCCCAACGGAGGCCTCCATCATACTGCCTTTGTTTTCTCAAGACCATGCAGGCTACGTTCCTTTTTGGTTTTCTCCTAGGTTCCTTTTCTGACATCAGGCACATCTTGATTTCAATCATATAGCCCTTTTGTTTTTTGTGTTTTAGTCCTGAAGAAAGCCATAAACATTATATCGTACAATCATACAAGCAGTCTGATAGAAGGGCGTAGCCTGTAAGGGTATACGGGAAAGGAACACGTGACGCGTACCTTATGGTTCCCTGCCTCCAGTGTTCCTCCTGAACTCCGGCAGAGCTCCCGCAATCGCCCTGTCGTCGACAATGTCTAATCCCTGTATTTGATTGTGTGGATCCTTTTAAAGCTAGCAAAACCCAATTTTATCCTCAGCGGATGTACATCATCAAATACTTACAGTCGAGAAGACAGACGTTTTAAGGATAAGAACGGGGAAGGATGGAGGAGGTAGGCTCCATGATAGCGTTTCTCTCCTTTCCAATGCCCCGCATTCCCTTTATCTCTGACCCATAATGCTCATTAATGGCAATAGTCAAAATAACAAAAATGACAATAATAATAATAATAATAATAATAATAATAATAATAATAATAATAATAAAAGTGAATGATAATAAATAATAAAATAAATATAAAAGAGGTAGCATCCTGTCACTTTTTTTTCCCACTTTTCTCCTTTACTTCCCTTCTTTCCCTCTCTTTCCCTCTCTTCACATTTCTCCTCTCAAATCGTTTTACCTCCTCCTCTTCCTATATCCTTCCCCTTTTTGAACCCATATGCATCCTCTTTCCTCTGCCATACAAACCCCGGATATAGCGTCCCGCTTGCCATTCTACACGTCTGTTTCCCAGGAACACATGTGCGTGCTTGCTGTCTCGCCTGCCTGCAAGATCGCCCGGGTGCATGCTCGCTGTATGCCGAACCATAGCTTGTCATCGTCCCTCTACCCGGTTGAGACTCACATCACCCAGTGCAAGCGCGCGGATGTAATGTCAACGCTACGTTTCCAGTCCCCTGCCACCACTTTATATCACGTCGGCCTCACACTCCACGTGCCTAAGAATCACGGCTCTTCGCTTATAAAACATGATATTTGACCGTGGGTTGTGACTCTTGCTTTGGGATGTAACTGCCCACCGGGTGCCTGTTGGCCTTGACCCTTAAGACACCCGACTGTGGCTTCTCCGAGTCAGACCAATCTCGGTCTTTCTTGGTCTAGGCTTCTTTGATCCTGTAACTCGGATTTGAAATATGAATAACGGACGGCCTTTTAAGTAGTAATAATAATAATAATAATAATAATAATAATAATAATAATAATAATAATAATAGTAATAATAATAATAATAATAAATAATAGTAATAATAACAATAATAACAATAAAATTTGGACAACTGACGGAATGACAGATTTCATATCGCAAAACTTTTACTAAGAACCAAGGAAGGCGGGCTCAGCTCTGAAGGCAGCATAGCACTAGTATTCCACCCACGGAGAACCAAAATCTGAGTTTCCACATCAGCGAAGCGTACGCTTGCTGCCACCAACATAAGTATTCTGATCCTACTTTCGCACGGACTACTGCCTACAGCTATTGTTAGGCTACAAATTGATAATGCACCCAGTTGACGTCAGCAGCAGACCCGCAGTACATTCATACGTCGGATACGCAGACCATTGTCACAGAGATTGAGACGTCACACGAAAACTATACAAGGGACCAGCGATGCAAAGTTCAGATAGGTGCAGCTTAGAAGACTCAACAATACCCCAGATTTAAACAGTTTTAGAGGTTCAGTTACTAAGCGTTTATCAATGCGGAATACATCAACTCGAGACTAGCACCCCCGTCAAAGGTAAGCGACTTTCCCTTTCATCTGCGTTAGTCTGTCCACTTGTCAGTCTGTGTTGGCTTGTCTGGTTATCTGTGTTTGTTTGGTTAAATGTCAATGTCTATTTGGTTCTCTGTCTGTGTCTGCTTGTTTTGTCCATGTCTGTCACTTTTTGAATGACTGTATGAATGTACTTATCTGTCTAAATCAGTTTGCTTGGTCGTTTGTATTTGTCCGTCTTCTGCAGCCCGTGTCCGGTAAATCAGGCAATCTCTTCTGCCTGTTTCTTGTCTGTCTCTTGTCTGTCTCCCCTCCGTCACTGTTTGTATGCTTGTCTGCCACCGCCAGTCCATCTGTTCGTGCCTGCCTGTCTGTCCATCTGTCTCCCCTCCGTCACTGTATGGTTGACCGTGTTTGTCTGCATCTGGTTGTCTGTCCGACTGTTGTACTTGTCTGTACCTGTCTTTTCTTTCTCTACGTCTCGCGTGTCAGTCTATCTGTCCGTCTTTGTCTGTCTCTCGTTGATGTAACTGTCTATGTAAGTCTTCAACTTTCATGTACGCGTCTGTCTCTTCCTATACGTGATTTTGTCTCGTTTGACAGCTGGCATCTGCACGTATGTGCCTGCCCGTGTCGGTTCACGTCTGTCTTTCCCTGTTCGTTTTGCTCCGTCCGTGTCTGTTATGTATACTGTCTGTCTGTCTATATCGATGTGTTTGCGTGTCTGCTTGCTTGCCTGTTCATATTGTTTGTTTGTCTGTGTCGAATTTGTTTGTTTTGCCTGCATCTGTCTACCCGTCCTTCCTTCTTTTTTTTCTCTCTCTCCCTCTTTTCTTACACATACATACCCAGACTAGGATCTAGGATGCACACAGTCCCACATGACACTTTGCTGACTCGGTAAAATAAAGCTGGGACTGGGCATTGCTGACTGAACGAAGTCCAGCTCACCACTTACCCACTTGCCTCTGGCCTGCTGTGAATAGCTTGAGAAAACTCGAAATCCCACCTCCGGATCTCGTGGATGTAAACTTGGTGTTTCGGGACCATAACAACCACGACCTTGACTTCTCAGAATTGCTACAGCTACAGCCTATAATTACACATCTGTGTCCTCTAATCGAAAGATCTACAGGTTGAACCCCCACAACTACACGGTCCTACGACAAGTAACATGCAACTATCAAAACACAGATCACGTTCCTTACACACAACGGTTGATTGGGTACGTACATGGGTGTGTTAAGGTCTAAGAATCAAGCCCTGGGGTCCACTCGTGGTTAATGGGTCTCAAAATCTTCGGCGAATGATACACTGAAGCTCATAACGAAATTTGAAACTTTTTGTTAAAGAATCACATATTTTTGTCCCCGAAGATTTTTTTAAGTATATCTTTCGTCAAAGAAGTGTTCTGAAGTGTTATTGTTGCTTTATAGATTCGTTCACGATTCTTGTAGCGGATGACTTTCTTTATCCGTGACGTTCGTGCTTCGGCGAACATCACTTCTTTGTCAAAGAAGTCTTCTTTAGGTGCTTACGTGATGTTCTTCTTGGCGAGAGAATGAAGTGTCCAAAGAACTCAACGAAAAAAAAGGAAAAAACGAAATCTGACTCGACAGAAAAAAGAAAAAAAAATGAAATATGATAACGGACGATGAAAGAGCGAACTCTCTAAAGAAAAATAAAAAATAAAAAAAAATGTGTTTTTTTTATGGGTCCACCTCCACAATTACCCCATCCCCCCCTTTCGCCGAAGAATAGTGCTATTTGTTTTCTTTTTTTTCTTTGGTCACTTAGCCCTTTTTTTTCTTGTTCTCAACCACTTACCCCATCCCCCCCTTTCGCCGAAGAATAGTGCTATTTGTTTTCTTTTTTTTCTTTGGTCACTTAACCTTTTTTTTCTCGCTGTCAACCACTTACCCCATCCCCCCCTTTCGCCTAAGAATAGTGCTATTTGTTTTCTTTTTTTTCTTTGGTCACTTAGCCTTTTTTTTCTCGTCCTCAACCACTTACCCCATCCCCCCTTTTCGCCGAAGAATCGTGCTATTTGTTTTCTTTTTTTTCTTTGCTGACTTAGCCTTTTTTTTCGCGGCCTCAACCACTAACCGCATCCCCCCCTTTCGCCGAAGAATAATACTATTTGTTTTTTTTTTTTCTTTGAGTACTTAGTTTTTATTTCTCGTCATCAACCACTTACCCCATTCCCCCCTTTCGCCGAAGAATAGTGTTATTTTTTTTCTTTTTTTTCTTTGAGTACTTCGTTTTTTTTTCTCGTCCTCAACCACTTTCCCCATCCCCCCCTTTCGCCGAAGAATAATGCTATTTGTTTTCTTTTTTTTCTTTGAGTACTTAGTTTTTTTTCTCGTCGTCAACCACTTACCCCATCCCCCCCTTTCGCCGAAGAATAGTGCTATTTGTTTGTTTTTTTTTTCTTTGCTCACTTAGTCTTGACTCACACAAACATTATCACATAAGACTCGTCCACGAAACTTCACACGAACAATCTGAGAAAGGTACATCAAAAAAGGAGTTCCGCCCTGGACAACTTGACGAGAGGAAGAAAGGAGAAACAATGACCTTGCACAAGCTTCCGAACACGACATCAAATTGATAAAACCATACACAGGCCCTCGCTGCACTACTCTTCAAATGTGCAAAATGATAATGAATTTTCCGCTAGAACATGGAAATATAGACCGCCATATATTTTGTCTTTTGTGGAGAGTAGTGCAGCGAAGGGCACCTCTGTCCTGTCCTTCGAACTCAGAACACCGACTTTCCTCTACGCGTGTGGAATGGCAGCGCTCCTGGGGCCAAATCCCACTAGCAGCGTTCGAGTTTCCTCGACGACCGAATCTGGACGTATTTCTGTAGATGTGCAGAAAATCCCGTCGAGTGTCTCCATCCGCACCTCTCCACAAACACGTCCAGATTCGGGCGTTGAGGAAACTCAATGCTGCTAGTGGGATATGGCCCCTAAAGTCACCAGGAGGCAACCCCTCTCCCAAGCCTGTGTATGGTTCGAACTACTACGCCATGAACTAAAACGAGTTTCGTAATAGGTGGAAAAAAAAAATCGTACCTGCAGGTCACTCTTGCGCCAAGTTCAAAAAGGCTGCAGGTCACGTGTGCACCAAGTTCAAAAAATGCAATACAAGCCGCGCGACAGTTTTAAAGAAGTTCGGGTATAATTTGTACAGGGTCCGTCCGTGGTGTGTGGAGGCCTGCAATAGAGAAAAGACCCCCCCTCCAAAAAAAAGAAAAAAAAAAAGAAAAGTTGGGTTAGGCCGACGTCCGGCCCACACGGACCGGGCCAGACGGACGGGGGGTGTCCGTCCAGCAAAACCAGACGAGCCAAAAAACATCTCAGGAATTTTTTTTTTTTTTTTTTGAAGATTGGGTTGGAGTGCTCTCGCTGAGAGGAGCCCGAATCCTTAGAGAAACTTGTGAAAGTCATGTGTGGTGGGGGGGGAGGGGAGGTGGAGGGGGGGATTTGACAAGGGGGTAAAAGGGTATGTTATAGCAGCCAGTCCACTGAGGGGAGGGGTTCGAGGAGGAGAAGGAGGAGGAGGAGGAGACAAGAAGATGAAAGGAGGAGGAGGAGGTGCAGGAGGAGGAGGAGGACCTGCCATTTGTGAGTTGCGTTGACGAAAAAAAAAAAAGATGACGAAGGAGGAGAGAGAGAGAGAGAGAAAGAGAGAGAGAGAGAGGAGCAGGAGGACCTACCGTTGTGTGTGCGTTGACGGAAAAAAAAAAAGATGACGAAGGAGGAGAGGGAGAGAGAGAGAGAGAGAGAGAGAGAGAGAGAGAGAGAGAGAGAAAAAGAGAGAGAGAGAGTTGTATTTGCATTGTATCAATTTTGACTCTTCAGGCTTGATTCTTAAGTCTCGATTTTCTTGACTTGCCTGCCGACAAGGAACCGGGTTGAGAAGGGTGGGTTACCTGGTGGTCACTACACAATTGTTGAGTTATAGAGACAAGTTAGAGAGTGAAACACTGAAATCATTGTCCTTCGTGACATCCGTTAAAATTGGAACGATACAGAGAAGATTAGCATGGCCCCTGCGCAAGGATGACACGCATAAATCGAGAAATGGCCCAAATAACTGGGCGCAAGGATGACACGCATAAATCGAGAAATGGCCCAAATAACTGGGTTAGGCCGACGTTGGGACGAGCCAAACCAGACAGGAAGTGCGTCAGAGCTATATTCGGCTCGTCCAGGGACGCTGGGTTAAAAGGGTACATTTGGACTCATGTTTTCTCATTTATTTTTATCTTGAAATTAACAAGGAATTTCGAGGTGGCCCTCAGCCAAAAGTCGTTTGTATTGCAATTTACACAACATATTTTTTTTGGATTTGTTTTTTTTTTTTTTTTTTTTTTTAAATATTATGCGCTAGGATTGTCCGGGACCCTGCCCGAGCCCTGCCCGGCCCGGGCGACCTTCCCCCAGCCGGGGGCGCCCGGGGACTAACACAAAAAAAAAGGTATTTTTGCTAGGCTACCAGAGTGGCCCGGGACCACTTGCCCCCCCAGGCCAAAAAAAGATTCGGGCGTTGAGGAAACCCGATGCTGCTAGTGGGACATGACCCCTGAAGTCACCAGCAGGCAACCCCTCTCCCAAGCCTCTGGGCTTCCACGGCGCGCTCCCACCATTGAGTGAATAGAGAGGCGAAAAAAAAAAAAAGCGCCTTCAAGCCTTGCATCAAGCAGCAGGCTGGACATTGGGCAACAAGTGGGTTCTTTAGGCTGTTTTGGTCAGACTCTGAGTTGAAAAGGTGGTTTGATGATGGGTAAGGATCAATCAGACTGAACAGATGCAGCAAGGGGTACGATGAGAAAATAACAGCACAAATTTCACTCCAGCTGAGCAATAAACCATCATAGCAAGTTAACTGAATTCAACAAACTGAACAGCATTCAAAATTGGTTCAGAAGGAGTTATTCAAGCAACTAACACATTCTTAGAAAATGGGAAACCAGGGGCGAAGCTCCCCCATGCCCCTCCTAACCATCCCAATTTCCCCACCTTCATTCACCAGATGTACATGGAAGAAAGATCCCTCCTTGCACACACATATGGGGAGAGAACCACAAATGATGGAGGAAGGGAGTAGAGGAAGGAGAAAAGGGGGGGAAACAAGAAAGCAACTCATAGTAGTCCAAAATAGTCTCCCCCGTCAAGTGTTCAATAATCGCCTTCCCAAAAAGTGTTGAGTCAGCTCCTCGACGCTAACATATCTGGAGAAGTCACTACGTGAACTCTCTCTCTCTCTCTCTCTCTCTCTCTCTCTCTCTCTCTCTCTCTCTCTCTCTCTCTTTSTCTTTCTCTCTCTCTCTCTCTCTCTGAGAAACACATGCTAAATAAGCAAAAAGCAAGTGAACAAAGAGCACTCCCAGGAAAAAGATGCAATGTGAAGTTCAGTCCAAGCTCGTGGATCTTGCCATGGGGCGGATAATAACATGAAGTGAAAGTAATGATCAACACATGGCAGAAATTAACAGAGGAGAACCCTAGATCCCAGTGCGCTCTGTGGTGCAGAGTAGCAAGCAGGACAACAAAACGCCTACAACAGGTAGGGATGGTGGCGGCCATGGTATGTGATACCAGATCGTATTCTTTGCACTGAATCCAGCGTTTCTCTCACACTTTAGATTGTTATCCTTGTCGGTGCCGAAATCCAAATACTGAATATGCACTCCACCATGGTAAAAGGCACCCCACTGTCGTGTGGTTGAGTGAAGAGCAGGCGATGCCAACCAAGCTAATGAAAGCAACGATCATGAAAAAATCACTTTGCCTTCTTGAACAAAGAAAATCCTGGTGTTCAAGGAAATGGTCTGATAAAAAACCCAAATCTTGCTCTTCACTTGCTATCAGAAAAGTCTTATCTTTTTGATCCTTTCTTTGCGCTCCTTGATTCTGACGATTTCAGACATCGATTTCTTCTCATGATCAATCTGGCACATGATCAAGAGAAGAAAGTTAAATCTTGCTTTGTTCATGTATCTGCAATGCAGTAAAAAACAAAGAACATTAACCCGAAACAGAAATTTGGTAAGTTGATAAGCAAGAAAAAGTCAAGAAAGGCAAAGAAGGTAACCTGTTATCTGGGAACAAACTGAAAAACTTGTAAATTGCATGTGGCACTGGATATTGGGGGGGGGGAAGGGAAGGGGAGGGAGGGAGAGAGAGAGAGAGAGAGAGAGAGAGAGAGAGAGAGAGAGAGAGAGAG
>BFEA01000384.1:1434117-1459860 GCA_003427395.1 Chara braunii | reverse complement strand
CACACACACACACACACACACACACACACACACACACACACACACACACACACACATTTCATCGATAGGATGAGCAAGAGCGGAATGAATCTTCCGCTGAAACGTGGAAATATACACTGTCACTTTTAGATTTGCTCATTCTATCGATCTAAATAGCGTGCGGCGAGGTACGGGTCGGAGACTTTGGTCGAGATGGGAGACTTATCATCTCTCTCTTCCTCTCTCTTTGGTCAAATCACGAACGTCTCACGCACACACATTCCTTCGATAGGATGAGCAAAAGCGGAATGAATCATCCGCGGAAATCGTCCCCTCAACTCACGTGGTGTGCGGCGATCCCCCAGCTTAACGACCTGTCTTGTTGTCGGTAGTGACCAATCACTCGAAGTGAGATCGTCGTTCCTTCGTGCATATTCGTATATTCTTATATTAGTCTATACACATACGTAGTAGTAGTAGTAGTAGTAGTCAACTTACTTGTCCTTTTACTTTTCTCCTCCGCCGTTGTTGTAATCGTCGTCGTCGTTTGATCTTGCGGTCAGGTAGGTGCCCTTCTCTACTTTCTCCTTCTTCTTCTTTTGTATTATTCTCCTCCTCCTTCTTTTTCCCCTTCTCCCCTTCTTCTTCTTCTACTTCTTATTCCCCCCCTTTCTCTCTTGCCGTCTATCTCGCTCGCACGCACGCTCCCTCTTCTCTCACTCTCGCTTGTACGTCGCTCGTTCACGCGTTTGCAAGTTTTCACGTTCGCAAGTTTGCACGCTAGCACCTGCTTGTTCGTACGCCTGCTTGCTCCTTCCTCCGTACCACCTCCTGCTAGCGCTCTCGCCCGTACTGACTGCTGCTTGCGTTCACACTTATCTCCCTTGTTAGCGCCTGCCCTGCTGTTAGCGCGCCTGACGGAGCTCACAATCGTACGCTGATCGCGTCCTGGCTGGCTTAGTGCGCTCGTGTTTGCCTCACCCCGTTCCTTTTCGCATGCCAGATCGTTCGCCTGTGCTGTGTTCTGGCCCAAGCCCGGCTCCTTATCGCGTTCGTGATTCCTCCCCTTGTTTCTACGAGCGAATTCCTACAACGGAGATGCCTTCCCCGTGATCCGCATCCGCCCGGAGTTGACGGGCAGATTCGCGAAAAACATTGTGGTGGAGATGGACCACTGTGCCCAAAATCAATTCAATAATAACTAATAATAAAAAGAAAAGAAAAAAAGAAACAGATTCTTAACAAATAATAATAAAGGCAAAAACCAAAAAAGAGAGAATCTAACTACCCTAACTACCCCGTTGTGCCAACTGTCACAACGAGCCCTATTCCTACTGAATTTCTAAGACCAAGGTTGCCGGTTCGATCCCCGGCGGTCCGAGCGCAGGGTAAAATCAAAGAAAAGTCCTTGTTAAAAAAGAGTTAGCCCGAAGGCCAGAGGGATTCGTTCCCTAGTTTAGTCCTTTGATAATCCGTGCCTATACCTATTGGGCTATCTCCTAGTCCGGTTAGAACGGGAGCTGTTCCACCCTAAGTAGAGCATAGGCTTGGCTTCTTAATTACAGCAGGCTTACGGTCTGCCCTTCTAGGCTAATTTAGGCCCGTACCGGCTGCCGCCGCCTTAGCATGGCAGACAACATGCCCCTCTTTAGCTTGCCCGGCCACAAGGCCGGCATGTATACTAATCCTCTTCCTTACCCAAGTCGGGGGATGGGGCGGAAGAGTTTTATCCCCACTCCCTACCCCGTTTTGATGCTTTAACTCGGTGTGCAGCTTTCTCACCCACTCAACTCCCTTTCGTTAGACTAACCCTCCGGCCTCTGTGGTCGGCGGTTTAATTACTAACCCTTCTCCAGTTCTTTGCGCGGGTCAAAGCGGCGCGTAGGGTCATTGAACCGTCTCTGCGTTCTTCACGACAAGGCAGGCGAGCATTCGAAAAAAATTTAACCATTGACTCTCGTTTGTGCATGCCGTGTTTCGGCACTTGCGCTGACAAAACTTTATCGACTATAGTAGTCGAGGGCCTTGCCTCATTTTCCATTTTTATCCGTCCTCAGTCTGTCTGTTGGTGTCGACATTGCGTCGATCATGAAATCATGAGCGGATACCCTTATAAGGGTATCAGCTCCGACAGTTTTCCCAGACCCATTAAGCGACGTCCCCGTCGCTGGGGAATCTAAATGCAAAGAAAAGACCTTCTGACGCGACAAGTAGTCAAAATCCGATCCCCTGGATGAAGTTGTGGTTTGGAGACCCTCACTGTCTCCCTTGGTGCGTCCATACTGCCAGGATTTTAACCTGGGTCTCCCACATATCCAAAATGACAATTCCCAAGAAAAATTATTCCATAAAACCCAAGTGGGCATACTGGATTTGTACTACAGTTGCGGAGGTCACCAAGGAAGACAATGATAGCTCCTCCCCCCAACTTATGACTTTATTTCCAGGATCTCGTTGGGTGTCCGTGGGGTTAGGAATTACAATTGAATCCCACCCTTTGGACGCGGGTCTTAACCTAAGTCAGATTTTAGCGTCCCACCCGAAGTCTAATGCGAGGGGATCGACAACCTTGGCTTCAACCCACTACAGCCGGCTGATCAGGCCGAAACTGCGGCCCACCTCGTTTGTTATTTTAGCGATGGTTTCCTTATTGGTTACGCAATATCGGGTATAATTCTCCTATCATTCTACACCTGACTCTTGATCCCGCCGATATCTACCTGAACCAATTCCCTCATTAAGGAGACCCCCTCTCAGGTTTCGGTCCTAGGCCGTAATCGGAAGGTCCGCTGCATGGTTATACTTGGTCAGCAGCCCACGTTGGGAGTTACGTCCCAACGATGCCAATTTTCCACCATAGGCTTGGTAATTTCAAGTCCCTCAGACTGACCACCTAGAGTGGATGAACGATGATCATTTCATATATATAAAAAAACAATTTGACCAAAGAATCCCCTCGGCAGTTTGGATGAATGAACCTTTTTGAAAGTATATATAAAGAAAATTTAACGAATAAAAATGATATATCATGATTGTTATATGTCACTGAACGAGGGGCATCGTCAGAGCCACTTAGGGGTCGTGTTGCCCAAACCTCGATCATAGGCCGGACAGACACACATCTCGAGGATCTTCAACCAACAGCAAAAATCAACCAAATATCCATAAAAAAGTATAAAAAGTATTTGTTTGACTCCTCGTCTTGTCAGAAAGCAGAAAAAGAATAACCATTCCATTCATAACATACACTTCCCTGACTCGCAGAGTTTCTCAAATGCCTCAAAGCTTTTAACTTTTGCACACCCCGTTTTTAAGGTTTTTCTCAACAATAACAGCATAAGACAATGCATGGAAGAATGATCAACAATGTCAAAGCACATTCAGACCATACATGTCACATTTCACTTTATCTTTCTTGAACACTTAGGCGCTTTTGTGAGCATCCTAGTTCAAGACTCGATAATACAGCTTGTACAGACTTCGAAGACACACATTCTATCAAAACAAGATAAAACACTGGACCAACTCAGTTGTGAAAGTGAAAGTGTCTCTCGCCGGCATACCCCATAAATAAAATTAATAAAATATGACTCAAGAAAAGGAATACAAAGTAAAAAAATCGGTTTTCCTCCTAAAAGAGAAAGATAAATATGAAAGATGACGTACAAGTTACGTGCCTCTCTGTCCCTACTAAAATACACATGTCGAGCTAACTCTATATCAAAGCAAAGACTTCGGAACTCGTTGTCTCTTTTCTATTGCTAAAGCACATCACTATGCCTCAAGAGAGAGGACCCTACCTATTTTACACTTCCTACTCATAGTATACAAAGTCTTTCTGAGAAAACGAAGTGTGGATAGTTGTAGAGAACATAGAAGGTCATGGCACATAATTTTCCCCTAGTCTATCATGCTAAGGTTCAATTGTCTATACAGTTGAGCCCTGAATCCGTCCTTGGCCTTCTTAACAGGGTTCCCATCCCTGTCAATCATCTTCTTGTTCTCATCCAACTTTACCAATCTCTTTTCCTCATTAAACTTAAATCATGGACACTCTCCCAACATAACTTTATGCCCTCACTCCTTGACTTTTTGGCAGAATAACATGGAATCGCTGCCTCCTTCTCCCCACCTGCTTCCACCATCTCAGAACAAGGTCTCTTTTTACTATTTCTTGATTCGTCTCCACTAGAAGACTTTGTAACAGTGTCAGATGTCAGTATTTCAACCAACTTGTTAGCAGAAGCTGGAATGATAGTAGGTTGATCGTTGTTCTCCCCTCTTTGTCCCAATGCTTCTCTGCTTACTCCCCCTGGGCCTTGTCCTGGGGCATGAAGTGTTCCCGTAACATTCCTGATCTCAAACCCAAGCCCGTCGTTCCATTCAACTATTTTCATAGGCATCTATGCTGCTCCTTCTTGACTAACCTTCTTGAGAGCCTCCATCTCTTTTTCCTGATTATTGACTCTCCCTTCCAGCTTGCCAACCTCCTTCTCCAACTTTTGTCGCTCAACCCTCTCTTTTTCCACTTCCTTGTTCTTACTACCCAGGGCAATGTTCAACGACTCCACTTGCTTCTTAAGCTCTTGCTGTTCTTCCCTTACTTTGTTCATTTCAGCACTCATGCTTTCCACTTCTTTTCCCATCTTTTCCACCTGTGCATCCCTGCTTTCTTCCCTTTTTCTCAATCTCTGGATCTCCCTCAGGATTTCAGGGATGTGACTTGCTACTCCCTGAGTGAGTAATTCCTCCTTCTCTATTACCCTTTCTTGGAGCTCTCTAATCGAAGCCTCCACCTTTCCATCTTTGTCATTCCCTCTCTGGCTCCTTCCTGCTCCCTCAAATTTCTCGGCTACCTCGGCTCCTCCTTCAAGGAGGGAGCCACTCACAGTCATCTCGAAGTAGCTCATGCAGTCGGATCAGCTTGTCCAGGTCTGACCGTAGGTTAGAGCCCCTGACTGATTCAATTAACAAGATCCTCTCAATCTTCTAACTCCAAGGGGCATCCGCACGCAACTCATCTTCCTTCATTGATGCAACCATTTTGTCCCTTCACTCCTTATTTTCTTCCTCTCTCTTTTCTCTCTCTTCCTTGGTCATCCTCCTTGATCCTGGTTCCTTGAGAGGATTCTCAGTTGATGCCATTCCGGTCTCCTTTTCTGTTTGATTCCTTTCTTCTTTATCTCCTTCATTCTCCTTCGCGCCTTCCTTCTCCTCCGCTACCTCCCTCACTTCCTTCTCCTCTTCTTTTTCACTCATCGTATCCGATTTCTTCTCTCCTTCTCCTTCCCTCTCCTTCCTCTCTTTTGTGCCCTTTTTTTCTCTTGCTACCTCCTCCACTTTCTTCTTCCATTCTTCTTCTCTAATCATGTCCTGTTCCCTTTCTCCCTCGTTTTCTTGCTTCTTCTTCTTGCCTCTTCTCTTCTCTTGCATTCCTGCGGTCCTGCTTGCTGATCCACCTCCCTTCTGAATTGTTGTCCTTTTCCTGACAAGCACCTGCCTGATGGGCACATCATCTTCGTCAATTTTTTGTCGAGCTTTCTTTTTCAGCTTGTCTCCCCTTCTCCCTATCCACAATCTCCTGAAGTAACTGTCTTTTCTTCTGTCTCTGTACGGCCACGGTGTAGGTTCTTCTAAATTTGACAAGAAATCCTCCCCAGGTATCTGACTCCTCCTTGATCCTCTTCATACTTTCATACTCCCTGGGGTCCACCCTTGCCATTACCTGTTCCAACTTCTCTTCTTCCTTCCACCCTTTCATTTCTGCACACAGAGCAATACTCTCCTCAAAATCCTCCATATTAGTCCCGTCGAAGATGATGTCCTCCTCGATTTCGTTGCTCCTCAAGTCCCCATATTCGGTCCACATCTCTGTTTTAAATGTTATCCAGCCCAGGCAGTCGGTGGTGATTTCCTCAATCTTCAATTGGCACTCCCCCACACCATTAACTTTGAGCAGCATGGTTGGGATGTCCCACTCCCTCCTGAATGCATGGTCCTCGAACTCCCTCAGGAACAACCTCAAATTGTCCCCCTTCTTGTAGATCGGCATTCCATCTGTGTCCCTGGTTACCCGCTGTGATCCCTGTCTCCGTTCCCTGCCAGAAGCTGGCCTGGAAGGCCCCGCCACCCCTCCCTTTCGTGTCATTGCCGCTCCTTTTACAGGATTAAGCCTGCACACAGAAAAAAGACGAGGGAAGTGGCAGGTGCACAAGGGTATTAGCAGCCGGTTAACAATACAAGGTTCGCAATGATGCAATCACAAGGTGTTTTAGGGGGGATCTAACTGATTAATTTCTTACTTACTCACCTCATCTCTTGTTCTGAATTTCTTCAACCTGGATTTAGAAACCCAGTACCGCCTTCGTGTTCCATCCATTTCCTCCAGCTCATATGCCCCATGATCCCTTGACGTCGAACCTTGTACGGCCCCAACCATCTCTTATCCAACTTCCTTGACCATTGTTTCTCCAAGGACGAGTCATACAACAGCACCACGTCCCCGACTACCAATAACTCAATTCGTACGTGAGGATGTCGGTCCCACCTTTCTTTTTGTTTTCCCCGACTATCAGCCACTTTCTCGACTGCTTCCTGAATCCTTTCTTCTGTGACACTGACCTGTCTGGCTCGGATGTCAAGCAATTCTTCAAGCGGCAGGTTGTTTTCAAGATCTTGTCTCCGCCAGGTTTTCAGGAAGCTTTCTATTGGAAAGGTGGCGTGTCTCCCATACCATAAGGTCGCAGGAGCATATCCCGTGGTTCTCCTGACCGTGATATTCTCAACGAAGAATACTATCCGCAAGAATTTTGGCCACAAGTTCGGTTTTCCCGCCGTCCACTTTGCCAGTAGGTTCGTAATGGTGATGTGCCCTCTTTCCACTGGAGCGTTAGCCTGAGGATGTGCCCTAGTGGTGTACTTGGCGATTACCCCGAGATCATCCAACAACTCTTTCACCCCCCCCGCATGTAAATTCTGACCCTCTATCCATTGTGAATTCCACTACGAAAGGATATCGGAGGTAATATTCTTTGATGCATTCGGCCAAGACCGCCCCAGTCTTGGTCCTGATGGCCTTTCCATCAACAATCCTGTGAGGTTGTCTCTAGCATCAAAGATGTAGCTGTACCCACCAAGTCGCAACGACATTGCTAACAAATCCAAGCGGACAACAACCCCCACTTCCTTGATATACCTCGGGTGAAGAGGTTCTTTATACCTGATCGGCGATCTGACCTGGCACGACACGCATGACTCGTAGTACTTTCTGACCATCCCGTACATTCCTTCCCAAAAGTAAAGCTCCGTCACCTTTTTGAGAGTAGCGGCAAAACCCCTGTGACTTCCAACAGGTCCGTCGTGGAGGGCAGCTATGACATTAATCTGTCGATTCCTACCACAAATAACTCTCCTAGGTGGTCCTCTTTTATCCCTGATGAAGAGATGACCACCCCTTACCACATAATGGTCCCTCATGCGGAGAGTTTTCTCACCAACTTTCCTTTCTCGCTTGTCGCCTGAGAGAAGAAGCCTCATTTCTAGATGGAGCCCATCGTACTCTTCTTCCCGGAAATCTTCCGGGATTTCACCTTGTTCAAATTCCTCTCCTTCCTTCTCCTCATCAAATTCGTAGTCATCTCCCAATATTATCTCATCCGCCTTTTTTGTCCCTCGTTCTTCTTCGGTCCGGACTTGTAGGAGAGAGTTCACAAGGTAATGCACTCTCCCTACTGCTAATAAATACCGATCCACCTGTCTCGTTCCTGCCTCACTCGTGACCGGCTCTTCTGTCAATCTGTAACTCTCAGCCAAGGCTAACTCTGCCATTCATTCCCCATTCCTTTCTCCCCACGGATCCTCTTCGACAAAAGGTTTTAACACCAACCGTTCGTCCTTCATAAAAGTTGCGGGTGCGAACCACATAGGTCTTCCCTCTCGCACCCCATCATCCTCGACTCTCAAGGCCCACGCGTTAACGTGAAGTTGCATGCCATCCTCTTCCAAGAATCCGTCTACCGGCGGCGTCTCTTCCTTAGGTTCCCCAGGTTGTACCCATTCTATCCTGCTCAACCCATCTGCTCTGTTCTTATTCCCCGGAATGCACTCCAACTTAAAATCAAACATCCAGATGTAGGTGAATCATCTGGCAACTGTAAGATCAGCTGGAGAGAAGTTCCTAAGGGAATACATGAGGGCCGTCGGATCTACTCTTAGAATAAATCTTTTCCCAAAGAGATAATGTCTGAAGATCCGTATGCAGTGTAATACTGCCAAGGCCTCCTTCTTGAATTGGGAGTAATTCCTTTCAGTCGAATTGAGAGTTCGACTCTCGAAGCGCAATGGTTTTTCCTTACCCTTATTATCCGCCTGTATCAAGACTTCTCCCAAGGTCGTGGGTCCGGCATCGGTTTCTATTATGAAGGGGCGTTCTAAGATCGCTTCATAGTCCGGAACCCCCAATATTTGACCTCCTTCCTCAAATTCCTTCTTTAAATCTCTCACCACCTGCTCCTGCTTCTCTCCCCACTCTCATTCCTGATTCTTTCTCACCAATTTCCTTACGTGCTCAGTCTTTCAGCAAACCCCTTGATGAATATCCTCCAGAACCCACATGTCCCAAGAAAACATCTCACCTCGCCTATATTCTTGAATGGCGTCAGCCACTCAAGAATTTTGTTTGTTTTTTTTATATCCGGACGACGACCCTGCATGTTACACACAAATCCAAGAATGGTCGTCTCTCTCATGCAATGTCTAGACCCAGCGCCACTCGCCGTGAGGTTGTGCTCCTGCAGGAGATTGAGCACCTTCCTGAGATCATTGACATGATCCCAGACAAACTTTCGAATGTCAGGAGCAACCTTTTATTCATCTTTTATCATTGGTCCCTTTACCGCTAGATCATCGATATAGGGTTCTGTGATTTATGGACTAATCGGCTGCATGACTCTGACCGTACTCCTTTGAACTATGGCTACCGCATTTGTCCATCCTTGAGGTGCTACGTTCATATGGATCAACCCCCTAGGAGTATGCATTGCAGTTATTGGCCTATCTGTCGGGTAGACAGGGAATTGGGCATAGCCAGAGCAGAGGTCTATAATAGAAATAATAGACCTTCCAGCACACGCTTCGGAGAGTTGATCAGCATTAGGGAGCCCTCCAGCATCCCTAACAGTCACGACATTCAATCTCTGCAAGTTCTGTACCCACCTAAGCACCCCGTTTGGCTTAATAAAGCAGAACCATGGTGAAGCATATGGCCCACTAAAAAACCCTGCCACGTGTGAATCAATCTTCCCACTGAGGTATTTCACCACTCTTTTCTGATCATCAAGATTCGGGTACCTGACTCCTCTAACATTCCAAGGCTGATGCGGGACCGTATGGATCCTGCTCATCCCTACCTTGTCCACATCTAATCTCCGTCTCTGATCATCATTAAAGGCATAGGCACAATGTTTCTCCTTTATTAACCCTATCACCAATGCTCTTTCTTGCTCAGTCAGAAACCCGGTTTCCCCGATAATCAGATCCTTTTCCGTCTCCTCATTGATAGGACATGCCTCCTCATCCCATTTATTTTTCATTTGCCTTATCAATTCTCTCTCTTGTTCATAGTACACACTCTCCTCGTGTGTTACTAGGACCAGATGATTTTTCTTATCTACTGTCTTGTACCTCCTTTTGCCTCCTTGCTTGAGCCCACCCCTAAAAAATGCTGACCGCCTGATTGGGCGTATGGTCCCTGCATCTTTACATCTCGAGGTGGTGGCCTATACACCAATTTCATTTTCCCTCCTTCAGGATACTCACCCAACCTGTCGGCCAAGGCCATGATGGCTTCCTGATCGGCCATCTCATAGGCTGAGACCATGCACATTGCTTGAACTATATTAGCCAAGCTTAGGACCAGCCCCTCATCTTCTTCATCCTCATCCTCGTCTGACCCCCACTCTAATTCCCTTCTCCTATCCTCATATTCTTCAAACGTATAGGACCTTGTATTGAGACGGTTCTTTGAATAGTGGGGTCCTGTGTTTGCACATGTGAGTACCTCGAAATTCCCACACACCGGGTCGCATAATATGGCGTATATAGTTCCATCATGTTTATTTATGAGGACCGCTTCTGACCTCGACAAGGAGGACCTTCCCAATAGTATGGGAAAATCCAAACTTGGCATGACATAGAAGCAGGAACGGACCTTGATCCGCCCTACTTCTACGATGACGTTTGGAGCGACATCCGTATAACCTGACTTCCCACTGGCCCCATTGAGATATCCGAAGTCACTTTTATCAATTTCAAGTCCCAATCTTTCAGCCGTCTCTGAATTTACAATATTCATTTCTGCTCCGGTATCTAACATTGCGGGGTACGCTCTTCCTCTGATATTACCTTCAATGGAACCTGTTCCTACGGATTTCCAATCCATTTTACTCCCAGCGATGGTCCAGTTTGCCTCTTTGGGAATCAAATCCCCCAATCTTACCGTTGCCACTCTTTTCCTTGCCAACTTCGCTTTGACCAGCTCTCTGAGCTTCGGAGCTGTTGCCAAAATTTCCTTCAAATTCAGCAGCTCGTTATGACCATCAAGAAGTTTATTCACCAAATTTTTCAGGTCTACCCCTTCTTCGATAGACGTCTGATATTTCCACTTTTTCTTGGACTTTTCTTCGACCTTTTCTTTTCCTTCCTAACCCCCTTGCTTCCGCTTCTTGGCTCTTTGCTCAGCCTTCTTATCCTCTTCTTCCCTCAGCTGCTCATTCCGATCTTCCTTCTCCTCGCCTATATCGATAGAGGGTTCCCCAGGAGGAGGAGGTGGAGCCTGCTCTGGCTACTTGGTTGTATTGCCTCCTTTCACCCGGCGAGCGGTATGTGGCATAAAATTTCTAAGGGTTTGGTAAGCCGCTTCAGACCCTGCAGCCAAGCTAGCCCTTAGTGCCCTTGGATTTGGTTCTCGGGGTCTCTCTCCCCCACTTTCTTGATTCATCGTAAATATGTGTGGGGCTCTTAACTCCATAATTTGGACTTCCTCACATATACCTATCATTCGGGTATTCAATCTTCCTATCTAACCTATCAAGTCTTCCATCCTCTCTAAGGTGTCTTTCGGTGACTCCCTGACTACTTCATCCTCTCTTGGTTCAAGCTCAATCAACGGAGCATCCTCCTCTTCCTGGTCTATCTTTAGTCCTTCCCTTAATTGTTTCCCCAGTTCAGTCACATCTTCGACTTTGATAAACGGATCCTCCTTTTCTTGCCATATTCGGAACATGGCGGGGGTACTAGGTCCTAGCCCTGCGATCCTGAGCACCTCCTTCCTCGTACCTCCAGGGATTTTAGGGTTAACGAGAGTGCCCCGCTTATTGTACACATCCCCATCCATGCTGAACGTAATTATCACATCCAGTTTGTCCATCTTTCTAACATGGCACCTCTTCAATGTATGACCTTTGATTTGACAATGGGTGCAAATACATTCACTATAATCTACCCATCCTTGTCTGAATCCCTGACCTTTCCACTGCCCATCACTCCTACCAAACCCTCGGCCATAGCATTGGTTATAGTCTTGTCCATATTCTTGGTTATACCCTTGACCGACTTGGTTAAAGTTCATCTAATTATAGTTTCCCGACTGAGGGCTTCCTTGATTGCCCCAGCCTCCTCCTTATCCGCCATGTCCTCTTCCTCCAAATCCTCTTCCACCTTGGACATTCCTTCTTCCTCCTTGACCATTTCCTCTTCCTCCGCTCCTACCTCTACTCTGTCCTTGCCCGTGTCTTTGTCCTTGGAACTGATTTTGGTTTTGATTGTCGTGAGCCTGTTGCGCTTGCTAAGGCTGTTCTCCGCCTGTCGCACCACCTTGCACTTGACCTGTTCCTTGTACCTGGGGAAGATTCGGATACATGATCACTTGACCAAACCCCGGCCACTGACTTCCTAGAAAAAAATTTGGGCCACGCACCCATAGGAGTCACAACCGGCCATGGGCGAGTTGTGTTGCGGGAGCCTGTGCTTCTGACGTCCCAGCTTGTTGCGGATTCTGCACCTTGCCAGTTCCTTGTTTTCCTGTGGGTTGATTCTTAACATTTTTTGGGGCTGCTTTAGCCTTGGTGGTCTGTTCCGTTTTTTCTTCCTCTTCTTCCTTATCCCCTTCATCATTTTTCTCATATCTCCTTTTGTTCATTGCTTGACCGACTGCCATTACCTTCCCTGGCGCCATTTGCTCCTTCATCTCCTTGAGCCGAGCTGCCATATTACTCAAGACCCCTCCTAAGGCTAAATCTGCCCCATGAATCGCGCTCACCTCCTTTCTTTTTTTTCTCTCCATCTTCACTTGGTGATGAAACACCTGGTCCAAATCTCTTGATGTTATCGTCTCCCACGAGGTCTTCTTACCCGGCGCGCCTCCCCACGTCAACTCCATCGCCTCATATCCTGAGAATTTCCCCAAGAAAATGACATATTGCATCTCCTCGGAAAGCCCCGGGACTCTCTCTGCCATTTTTTCAAAGGTTGTGGCGAAAGGTCCAATCGTAGTAAAATCATTCCTATTTAAGTTGTGCAGATGATTGATTGTTAATAACCAATCACCCAACTTGTATTTCCATTGCATCCCCTTCTTGAATTCGATCCAATCCCCCTGGGCTTCCGCGACGATATTTTCGACCTCCGAGCGATATAACTATACGTATTCATACAGCTGAGCAAATTTCTCAGTCGGTGTTAGCCGATTGAAAACCTGTTCCAGAAGTTCTAACCAGTGAGAAACCCGCTCTCCTTGAAAAGGGAATATTTTTATCTTTGGCAGATGCGACCTTTTGATCGACCTACTTTCCAGTAACCGCACGATCTCCGCAGCCGTGATGGACCCCTGTCCTCCATTAGCGTCTCCCATCTTTCCACAGTCCCTTAGTTAATCTGTCATATACATACAGAGACGACGGGTTTTTTTATTATTTCTCAGATTTTTCTTACTTATCTTTTTAGATTTTTGCCTTGGGTATTTTACCCTTCCCAAGGCGCTATCTAAGCCCTGTCCAGCCCATGATTATAACTATATTACATTCCTCCTCTTTTACTCTCATCTCTTTCCTTTGACATTAACTAGTATACACTAATTTTCCTTAATTTTGTGAGCCCCAGTTACTACCCCTTACATTCTAATGAGACGATTGACATGTCAAAAACGGTTTTGGTTTTATCTTTTTTGCTTCTAGGTCGCCTACCAGTCCACCCTTCCAATGTCTTCTACAGACAACCAATCCCCCGTCCAGGAATCATACCCCATATCGAACATTATCGGGATACCAAAGATGCATGCCCTGATCTTCATTTCGGCTTTAAGCTTCCTCCAATAAGTTTGTCTTGGCTCCATACGATGGACACGAACAAACGCATCTACCATGGACAGGACATCCTCAAAGTCTTTATCAGCAAAATCTGGCCCCATCTCCAAGGACAAGCAATAAAGAACTTGCGACGTAAAAAACTCGCACCTCCCCAGAGGCACGGCTATGGCAGCCCGAGTTGTTTGTTCTACATTAGCAGGGCTGTGAAAAACTTCATCAATGATGAAGTTTGGCAGGGTAGCTTTTACGTAGTCGGTAGGGTAGACGAAGTCCGATGCCCACCTAACTTCTATCATGGGTATAATCGGTCGAAATTCCCCCCACCTGATTGCTGCTGTAATCAGGAGATACCTGGATAATGGTTGACTATGCCCCACTGCCAAGTCGATGTCGTGCATTCTCCACAAGTGCGATGAGAGGTAAAGGGTTGCTCGAACTATTATACTTTCTCGGTCCGGGGTATGCCCAAATTCTACCCATAAAAATGTTTTCGGCCCAATCGGGATTCCCCACCATGAGGTGATTTCCTCTTCTCTCACGCTTAGTCCCTAGGGCAACGACATCCTTAATCCCAATCTGGTTCGGATGGGCAGCTTAATCCCAATTCCGCGAGTAGCGTACGACATCTTGAGTGATTTCCTGGCGGCCTGTGAAGTGCAAAAGAAAAACAAAAAGCACACAATACTCACGCATAAGTCCTACCTAGTCGTGTCATTCCTCCTTACATCGTAAATAAAGTTTCTCCCCTTTTTCTTAATCCCGTTCGAGTCATCTCCTTTGTCTTCTCGCCTCATTTTTTTCCCTTCTTCATCCCATTTTTTCCCCCTTTCATCCCTGTGTAATTCACATAAGTAACGTCTTCCTTCACCTTCTTCCCTTCCTTACAACTTATGCCTAAACACCTTACCCCATAACCTTTTTAGAATATAAACACTCTCTCTTCTTCTTCCATCTCTTCCGCCGTCACCCAGTCCCCAGACCAGAAGTTATAAACTAACCCAAACATGATGGGAATACCATCAACGCAGATCCCAGACCTTACTTCCTCTTTCAACTTCTCCCAGTACCCGAATCGCTCTTCCATGAAATAAACTCTAGCGTATGCATTTACGATGGACAACACGTTGCTAAAATCACTCTTGGCGAGTCCGGAGCCCATCTCCATGTATAGGCTGTAAATCATGTGAGGGGTGGAAAAAACGTACCCTCTATCTGGTACCCTTAGTGCTGCTTCATCGGCCATCTCTACCCTTTCTTGACCAAAAAACACCTCTTCAACAATAAAATCTGGGAGCGTGGTCCTAATGTAATGGACCGAAAGAGTAAAGTCTTTAGCTGGAAGCATTTTGATTTCCTTCATAACTTCACTTGTGTCCACCCCTGGACCTTTCCTCTCCCAAACTCTAAGCCTCACTTCTGCCATCCCTGTGAGTAACAGCAGATAGCCTTCCATCCCTTGATCGAAATTTGATTCATAATCATGCCAGAGACTCGCAGCCAGGTAGATGGTGACTCTCACGCGACGCCATTCCTCTCTCGTATTCCAACTAATTTCTATCCACAAAAACGTCTCACTTAATAACGAGCAACCCCACTACGATTCACTAAGTTCTGCTTGGCTTCTTCCTTTCGGTAGTGTCATTTCTAGCCCATCACCATTCCTAACAGGCGCCTCGACCTTGGACACTTACTCTGCATAAGGCATCTTGATCAAATTTCGAAGACCTGTCATAAGGGTAAGCCAAATGACAACTTATTTAATGTACTTCTCCAGCCACTAATTTTTGGGTGCCCTCGCTATGGAATAACATGACTTAAAGATAGGTACCCTTTTCCCCGTAGTTTTCCTAGCATACCTCCTTTATTTTTTAACTTCCCTCGGTCTGACCCTAGTAAAGATCATGAGGGTCCAAATTACATTTTCTCAATTCAACTCATATGGGTTCTCCTCACGTCTCTCCTTTAGTTAGTGATGAGACAAACTCCCGTCTTCATCCTATCTCACTCCCCTTCTTTAGATGATCCTTTTGTATATCAAGTACGAGACTGGTCTGCAAGTTCTCTGATGCGATATACAGAGTAACCTTCTCTACCGCACAGTTCTTACCCCTAACCCATCCAAACTCAATCCAGATGAAAGCTCGCTCCCTCATAGACAATACCCTGGCTCCTCACTTTCCTCATGACAAGTTGAAAGATTCATCATTAGGCCTTGTCTCATCAGTTTAACTCCTTATATAATCTTTTTATACAACAAGTAAGATACTAACCCGCAAATCTCTATTTGACATAATGTAAACATCAAGTGTGATATGCACATCCTCCTATCAGGAGACGCAGATTGCGCGACTACAGGAGGGTCAGGCACGTGTGGTGTTGCTTGAGGTCCTTATTCGTGAGGTTGGGGAAGGACAGTCAACTGTCGTTCTTGAGACAGCTGGTAAGGGCTATGATGCGAGCGACTAGGCGGCTCGAAGCGTGGCGGAGACTCTCCGTAACGCCTTGCGTACCTATATGAGTAAAAAGTCATTTCCTCAGGGTTTGACGTATGCATGCGCTTTTCCTCCCGATATCTTCTCGCCCTCAACCCTTCCTCCTTCTCTTCTGACCCTTCATTATCTTCTCTTAAGTCTTCCCATTTCTTAGTCAAATCTATGGGTCTCTCATGTGTCTTCCCTTGTCTACCGCCTCTTCCTCTACCAGTACCGGTCCCACGGCCTTTAGGTTGCCATATTCGTTAACTTTAGCTATAAGCCGAGTAATTGTACATGGGTATCAATCAACCTATACCCTACGCACTGATTTGTTAACTATTTGTTACTATCAACTCGAGTTACCTTATTCCGCTTAGACTCTTAGTCAATTTTGACTTCGATAATTGTTCTTTTGCCAGGATCTTGCCTGACCCGAGTTGGTTCACTAAGGACCTCGGCTAGGAAGCGAGATCCCCGGCAACGGCGCCACCTGTCGCGCGCGGCGGTCCCGCACCCCGCTGGGAGCGCTGAACCTCACGGTCGTGTCACGCAGGATATATTCCTGAAAAAGAACCAATCACCACTCCAACTATTCGCGCATGCTATACCTCTCACGACGCCCCACGACAGGTCAGGGAGCCGTGAGGTACAACTTACCTATACCCGAGGGGCTGTCACCACCCTTAGATAGGCGTATCCCTGCTGAGCTACCGGCCCACATGCAAAGGCTTTTACATGCCTTTGTAGACGTAAGTCGGCCGAGGGCGTTTGCTCGATCGCTGTAGCATAAAACGGGGTACGCGCGGTAAGACGCCTAGAACTGACCTGTTAGGTATTCAGGTCGAAGTTTTTAGCAGACAGTCTATTTCCTCTACTACGTAACGTATTATTATTTTGACTAATATCAATCAAACCATCTTTCTACCAAAGAACGTTCTATCTTTCTTAACAGGTTATGACTTAGTTATTCATCAAAATAATATAGAAGTTTAAGTTGGACATATGATGAATATGAAAGTATTACCGCCGATAACCCTTTCCACTTCCACAAGTGTCGTGTGTCCGAGACTCTTCAACAGACCAGGTCCAGTTCAATCCAAATCACGCACAAACAGTCTTGCACAGAATAACACAAAGACAGTTCACATGCCATGCACTAACGGAGTCAACCATCAACCATTGACCTTGTCCCTCACTTCCCAAACCATGTATGACAGCCTTGTCTTTCTTGAGACGTAAGCCCAGCCCCCTGACATTTCTACAAAGGGCCTTTGAGAGTGACCAGGACCATTTAGGCGATGACCACAGGTGACAGTTTTACTGACCACAGGGTTTGACTTTAGAGGTGGGTATCAAGTCAAATGGGAAAAGTTGAATCGGTAACAACCGACCTGTTATCGAGTGATAACAGAAAATTAAGTCCTTTTTGTAGGACTTCTCCTTCAATTGCAGTAGACCAAGCAAATACCTGCACACACACAGGTCAACAATGATTCAACATCCCCACTTGATCCCTAGATAATGATATATTAGGGTCAAACCCTTAGTTCTGGTTTGTGAGCTTTGGGATCAATATCCCAAAGTCTAACCCCTAGTTTCTACCTACCCTGAGTCGTCTTTCACTCCTCCTTCTTTTATTTCAAGGAGTTTCTCTGCCTATGTCTCAAGTTATCCCAGGGAAACTCATATTTTTCCCTTACTCTCAATACTCGCATTTTCTCTTTCGCGGATAAGCACACTCTTTGGTGCTTTATGCGGAAGTATGGCCGAGATCAACTCAAGCCAGTGGCAGATTTTTCGATGAACTGCGGCTACACGGGGTATCTTCTTTCTCTGATTTCTTTTACCCGCGGTGTCTCGATTCTCTTGTGTTTCTTTTTGGGACCCTTTGGAATCGCTCCCGATGGAGCACTCCTTTTCCTTTCTCTTCTTCTTGTCCTTACATACGCAAGTAATGGGCTGATTCACCTGGGAATCTTCCACTACTTTATCAATTTCAAACATTCTGTTAGTCAGAAGTGTAGTCGAGTGGCCCCACGGGAGCACTCAGTCATCCCTCAAAGTTCACGCAATCTTCATGCAATCAAGCAGTTCATGCCATCTAGTGTAAGTGATCGGATGACTCATCCGAGAGTATCCTTTTATTAGTTAAGCAGGTAGTTAGGAGGTCTATTTTGAGTCGTCTCAATACTTGACCCAACATACAGAAAACACTCCAGATCTAAATGTCAATTTCAAATCAAAGTTAGTAACAGACGGTCTTCACGGAAGCCTCCTATTACTACTTGATTCAGAGCCAAGTCGTTTCCTCAAAAGTGTAGCAGAAAGACCCTACGGGAGCCACCCTACTACTTACTTAGAGTTAGATGAGCTAGGATTATGTTAGTGGACTCAGGCAAATCCCAGATCCTCCCTTTGCTGAAGTGTTTTTGTTAGACTTGTTAAGATTAAGTTAAGCAAGCAATGGGATGACCCCATGGGAGCCTCCCACGTCCTGCTTCAATGTTAATCAGGTGGATTGTTTATATCGTACATTAGTCATACCTGAACAAGTTGTAAGGTTACTCACCCGGTAGTATCCCCTTTACTTGTTCAACATAATCGCCTTGCTTTTCCTTCCGTTAGTCGACCTCCAAATCAACAAGTGTTAGGATAACCCACCCGGGAGCCATCCTACCACCGGTTTGATGCATAGAAGATAAAAAAAACAACTCTTAATTGAGTTGCCCTTACAGTTCACCTATCTGGCCTATGCGTTGTAAGTGATCAAAAGGCATGTTGACTCCCACGGGAAGTTGGACAGATCGATCCAGACTTAGGAGTTCGCGTACTCACCTGGGAGTACTCGAATCCTTCCCCAGTCTAGTTTGATTAGTGATAGGAGAGCTTCACGGAAGCCTCCTGCTACCTTTTACCTTTGTTAGTCTTTGAAGATGCGTACCCTACGGGAGTACCAGATTAACTTTGCTCTGTTATGTTTGAAGAAGTATACCCCACGGGTGTACTGGATCATTGGTTGTTGTTAATGATTGTAGGAGTGTACTTCACGGAAGTACCGATCAAATAACTTTTGTTAAGCTGAAGAAATGTACTTCACGGAAGCACCGGACCAAAATGACTTCGTTAATCTGAAGGAATGTACTTCACGGAAGTACCAGATCAGTTTGACTTTGTTAAACTGAAGGAATGTACTTCACGAAAGTACCGGATCAGTTTGACTTTGTTGAACTGAAGGAATGTACTTCACGAAAATACTTGATCAAATCGGTTTTTGTTAAACTGACAGAATGTTTTTCACGGAAGTATCGGATCAAATGATTCTTGTTAGCTGAAGGAATGTACTTCACGGAAGTACCAGATCAAATGATTTTTTTTTTTTTTAAGTTTTGTAGAAGCGTACTTCACGGAAGTACCGAATCAAAAAAACGGTTGTCAATGTAACCTGCTTGTCAATAGGGAAGATGCACGGCATCTTCTTGCTACCAATGTCAGAGTCAACCAATCATTATATCAATTTGTTAACTTTAGTTAGGCCATTAGTATCGAACGTTGTAAATCCATTAGTCCTACCAAGACAAGTAGCAGGGTTACTCACCCGGGAATATCCCTTTTACTTGTCCAAGCACAATCAGCTTATTCTCTCCCTATTAGTTGTTTCCCAGATCAAACGAAGTATTAGGATAACCGTCCTGGGAGTCACCCTAATACCAGTTCGATGTGTAGGAGATCAAGATCACTTCTAGGTTAGTCGCTTTCATCGTTCATTTATTCGTTTATGTGTTAACTTGAGAAAAAAATATTGTAGACTTACACGGAAGTCGCACAGATCGACCTGGACTTAAGAATTCATGTACTCACCCGTGAGTACTTAATTCCCATCCCAAGTCTAGTCAGATCAGTGATTGGAGAACCCCACGGGAGCCTCCCATTATCTCTGCTTCCGTTAGTTGTTTGAAGATGTACACCCCACGGGAGTACCGGATTAGTCATGCTTTGATTAATCACTTGAAAACATGTACTCCTCGGGAGTACCGGATCAGTGTTGGATTTAACTGGTAAGTCAACAGAGAAGACGCAYGGCATCTTCTCGTCATCAATGTATGCWTGTCAAAAGTCAACWAGTTAGGTGGATGGCTGGGTAGTTCGCACGGTGAGTACCCTTTTAGTCATTCTATGCAGGMARCGTGACRACCCCAACGGAGGCCTCCATCATACTGCCTTTGTTTTCTCAAGACCATGCAGGCTAMGTTCCTTYTTGGTTTTYTCCTAGGTTCCTTTTYTGACATCAGGCACRTYYTGATTTCAATCATATARCCCTTTTGYTTTTKGTGYTTTAGTCMTGAAGAAAGYCATAAACAKTATATCGTACAATCATACAAGCASTCTGAYAGAAGGRCGTAGCCTGTAAGGGTATACGGGAAAGGAAYASGTGACGCGTACCTTATRGTTCCCTGCCTCCAGWGTTCCTCCTGAACTCCGSCAGAGCTCCCGCAATCRCCCTGTCGTCGACMATGTCTAATCCCTGTATTTGATTGTATTGATCCTTTTGAAGCTAGCAAAACCCAATTTTATTCTCAGCGGATGTACATCATCAAATACTTAYAGTCGWGAAGACAGRCGTTTTAAGGATAAGAACGGGGAAGGATGGAGGAGGTAGGCTCCATGATAGCGTTTCTCTCCTTTCCAATGCCYCGCATTCCCTTTATCTCTGACCCATAATGCTCATTAATGGCAATAGTCAAAATAACAAAAATGACAATAATAATAATAATAATAATAATAATAATAATAATAATAATAATAATAATAATAAAAGTAAATGATAATAGATAATAAAATAAATATAAAAGAGGTAGCATCCTGTCACTTTCTTTTCCCACTCTTCTCCTTTACTTCCCTTCTTTCCCTCTCTTTCCTTCTCTTCACCTTTCTCCTCTCAAATCGTTTTACCTCTTCCTCTTCCTGTATCCTTCTCCTTTTTGAACCCATTTGCATCCTCTTTTCTCTGCCATACAACCCCCCAATATAGCGTCCCGCTTGCCATTCAACACGCTTGTTTCCCAGGAACACGTGTGCATGCTTGTTGTCCCGCCTGCCTGCAAGATCGTGCGGGTGCATGCTCGCTGATCTTCATGCCGAACCATAGCTTGTCAGCGTCCCTCTACCCGGTTGCGACTCACATCACCCAGTGCAAGCGCGCGGATGTAATGTCAACGCTACCTTTTCAGTCCCCTGCGACCACTTTATATCGCGTCGGCCTCACACTTCACGTGCCTAGGAATCACGACTCCTCGCTTATAAAACATGACATTTGACCGTGGGTTGTGACTCTTGCTTTGGGATGTAACTGCCCACCGGGTGCCTGTTGGTCTTGACCCTTAAGACGCCCGACTGTGGCTTCTTCGAGTCAGACCAATCTCGGTCTTTCTTGGTCTAGGCTTCTTTGATCCTGTAACTCGGATTTGAAATCTGAATAACGAACGGTCTTTTAAGTAGTAACAATAATAATAATAATAATAATAGTGATAATAATAATAATAATAAATAATAGTAATAATAATAACAATAACAATACAATTTGGACAACTGATGGAATGACAGATTTCATATCGCAAAACTTTTACTAAGAACCAAGGAAGGCGGGCTCAGCTCCGAAGGCTCCACCCACGAAGAACCAAAATCTGAGTTTGCGCATCAGCGAAGCGTACGCTTGCTGCCACCAACATAAGTATTCAGATCCTACTTTCGCCCAGACTACTACCTGCAGCTATTGTTAGGCTACAAATTGACAATGCACCCAGTTGACGTCAGCAGCAGACCCGCAGTACATTCATACGTCGGATACGCAGACCATTGTCACAGAGATTGAGACGTCAAACGAAAACCATACTGGGGACCAGCGATGCAAAGTTCAGATAGGTGCAACTTAGAAGAGTCAACAATACCCCGGATTTAAACAGTTTTAGACGTTCAGTTACTAAGCGCTTATCAATGCGGAATACATCAACTCGAGACTAGCACCCCCGTCAAAGGTAAGCGACTTTCTCTTTCATCTGCGTTAGTCTGCCCTCTTGTCAGTCTGTGTCGGCTTGTCTAGTTATCTGTGTCTGTTTGGTTAAATGTCAATGTCTATTTGGTTCTCTGTCTGTGTCTGGCTGTTTTGTTAATGTCTGTCACTTTTTGAACGAGTGTATGGATGTACTTGTCTGTCTACATCAGTTTGCCTGGGCGTTTGTATCTTTCCGTCTTTTGCCGCCCGTGTCCAGTAAATCAGGCTATCTCTTCTGCCTGTCTCTTGTCTGCCTCCCCTCCGTCACTGTTTGTATGCTTGTCTGCCACCGTCAGTCCATCTGTTTGTGCCTGTTTATTCATTCTGCTTGTCTGCGTTTGTCAGCCCACTTGGTTGACCGTCCGACTGATGTACTTGTCTGTACCTGTCTTTTCTTTCTCTATGTCTCGCGTGTCAGTCCATCTGTCTGTCTGTGTCTGTCTCTCGTTGATGTAACTGTCTGTGTAAGTCTTTGACTTTCATGTACGCGTCTGTCTGTTCTTATATGTGATTTTGTCTCGTTTGACAGCTGGCATTTGTATGTATGTGCCTGCCCGTGTCGGTCCATGTCTGTCTTTCCTTATTCGTTTTGCTCCGTCCGTGTTTGTTCTGTCTACTGTCTGTCTGTCTATGTCCATGTGTCTGTGTGTCTGCTTGCTTGCCTGTTCATATTGCTTGTTTGTCTGTGTCGAATTTGTTTGTTTTGCCTGCATCTGTCTACCCTTCCTTCCTTCTTCTTTCTCTCTCTCTCCCGCTTTTCTTACACATACATACCCAGACTAGGATCTAGGATGCACACAGTCCCACATGACACTTTGCTGACTGGGTAAAATAAAGCTGGGACTGGGCACTGCTGACTGAACGAAGTCCAGCTCACCACTTACCCACTTGCCTCTGGCCTGCTGTGAATAACTTGAGAAAACTCGAAATCCCACCCCCGGATTTCGTGGATGTGAACTTGGTCTTTCGGGACCGTAACAACCACGACCTTGACTTCTCTGAATTGCTACAGCTACGACCTATAATTACACATCTATGTCCTCTAATCGAAAGATCTACAGGTTGAACCCCCACATCTACACGGTCCTACGACAAGTAACAGGCAACTATCAAAACACAGATCACGTTCCTTACACACAGCGGTTGATTGGGTACTGTACACGGGTGTGTTAAGATCTAAGAATCAAGCCCCGGGGTCTGCATCTTCTACCGCTGAGGTGAGGATTTGCTTTGACAATAGTAATAATAATAATAATAATAATAATAATAATAATCTAGGTTACCAATGGTCCGGGGGCCGGTCGTCTTCCCCATACGTCCGGTACCCCCGTCGTCTGGGAAAAAAAGTTTTTCTTTCGTTAAAAAAAATATATATATATTTTTTCGGTTTTCGATTTTTAACTCATGATTGACTGCGAATTTGAACATGACGCCAAGGCAAAAGTTGCTTGTATTGTTATGTTACATAACATATATTTTGTTTTCGATTTTTCTGAGAACTTTTTTTTTTTTTTTTTTTTTTTTTTCGCTAGGCCAGACAACCCCTGTCCGATCGGACGTCCGACGAGACGTCCGGTCGGACATCCCGGACGGTCAGGGGGATCCCGGACGTCCGATCCAACAACCTAGATAATAATAGGAATAATCATTAGTAATGTCGATAACAAGATCAATAGTCAATTAATCATGACATCCGATTCAGTAAAATACTAATACTAATAATATTAATATTAATAAAGGTATACAGTCTATTTTCCTGGTCCAATACACGCAGAATGTGAGTCCCTTTTTCAAAAGGAAACGCACGGTGGCAGCGACGACTGTGGTCAACTAAGTTGGTAAGTTTTCTGCTCTTTAACTCTCATCCCCCTTCTCACCACGCGATCCTCCTTTCTCTCTTTCCTACCGTAATGGTACAGACCAGAGCAAGAACCGACCTCTCTTACATAGCATAGGATAGCGTAGCGGAAGGCTAGAATACCGATGATCAAAACGATCAATGTTGTAATGCAGACCAAACACACACATAATCATCATTCCGCGGTGTGAAGGGGTATGGCGTTCAGACGAAGAGGAGGGGAAGATGGGAATGTAGTCAACAACAAGTCTTCTGCACTTGTCCCAAATAATCCCTCGTCACAGGTCTGAATCCCGATGTCAAGCTCATATTCAACTGTAGCTAAGTCCCAAAGCCCCCCAATCTCTCCCTCTCTTTCTCGTAGTCTGCAGATACTTGAGAAGTCGGGTAGCGAGAAGGTAGAGACGAGATGGTGGGTTTAGAAAAGAGGAAGAGGAAAAACTCTCCCTCTCTCTCTCTCTCTCTCTCCCTCTCTGTGCATGTGAGTGCGTGATAGGTCTAGGAATACTCCGAGAAAAACAGTTTGTCTCAGCCCCACACCCGTTGTCTCTCTCTCCCCCCATTTCTCTTTTTGTCTTTCTTAACGATCGTCCCCTCGTGACTATGACTAAAAGCAATTTTAAACAGCATTAACAATAATAATATAATAATAATGATAATAACGGTAATGAAACAATAACGATAATAATAATAGTAACAAGGTGCGAAAGAAACGTGCCATAGCGAGATAGCAGTATCCAGAATACATAGTCATACTGAATGCCAGATCACACCACAGTGTCCAGAAAGCATAACCACAACCGAAACCCAAATGCAAACGACAGTAGCCCTTCTCCCTCTTCTCTCGCAGTCCGTAGATGTAGTAAGGTCGGATGATGAGAGAGGGGGGGGAGAAGGAGACAGAGGATGGAGAAGAGGAAGATGAAGAACTCTCTCCCTCTCTGTTATGAGCCAGGTACTAACCTGGGATGTTGGCGCTGTGCTGCCGATACACTGAAGACGAACCTGAAGCAACAGCGCCACAGGTACGTTCCCCTGGCCTCCGCCCAATCTCTCTCTCTCTCTCTCTCTCTCTCTCTCTCTCTCTCTAGTGCTACCCTAGCTATGGCGCCCAAACTACAAATGGCTGGTCCTATCTAGTGCAAGATAAATGAGCAGTAGCGAACTTCATTAATCAGACAGCGTCACACATATGAGTCCAGACAGTCCTAACTTCGAACCAACAACAGTATTGCCTCACGAGAATCATCGAATAAGAACACACCAGAAGACAAAGCTGAGATAGTCCTATCATCATCATTAACAAAAAAAACAGATTTGATATCCTACCTGGCGCTCGGCGCCCAGACTACATGTGGCAGATCCTAACCAGTCTATACTATAGTACAGGAGTTGACGACAACAACTTCCCGAAGTACGAGCATACAGCGGCCAGTCCCCATCCCTGCATTTGCACCTGGTCCATCAAGGCAACCGGATACATCCGGCATCCAAGCTGGCGCCTTTCTCCTTGGTAACCGCGACACCGGCGTGACTCCAGCCGCTGCAGTTCTCCTACAGGCCAATCCACTACCGCTCCCCCATCCAAGTGTCTGAACTGGCCGCGTGAGAAGTTCATTGAACCTCATCATCTAGACGAAGGAGAAGCCATAACAGGGTTCTCGTACCGGTGGAAGGACCAGTCACACGTGGACGGCCGACTTCCACCACGTCAGCGCCTCCTTCCCCTCCAGCTCCCCTCCGTCCCAACTACAATCCCAACCCCTCTTTCCCACCCCCCCCGTTCCGCTGCCATCTCCCGACTCCCCTGACTGCTGCCCATCCCGATCCTCACCTCACCACCCCTCGGCTTTGCTTTCCCCCTCCCCCCTTCCCTCTCGATCCCGACCTCCCTCTCCCACTCCCGGATCCGATTTCGCCCCCTGACCCCCCTCACTCCGCTCCCTCCCCCCCCACGTCGCGCGCACGTGTGCGCACCCTCTGATCCTTTCCCCCGACTATCCTCCGAACCCCCCTCCCCCA
>BFEA01000384.1:1402703-1425772 GCA_003427395.1 Chara braunii | reverse complement strand
TTGGGATACCATCCCCGTGTCCCATCTGACCTTCTTCGTCCATCTCAGATCCATCCCGACACCAAATGCCCTGCCCTCGATGACTGGGTAAAGGAGATGGATGTGCTTATTAGCAAGGCTCGCGAGAGCATTGCTCAGTCTCAGACTCGCATGGCCACTCGCGCTAACCGCTCGCGCATCGACCATCCCTTCGAAGTTGGCGACGAGGTTCTTGTCGACTGCCAGCCCGAAGTTGATACACTTCGAAAATTCAGGCGTCGATATATTGGACCATGCACCATTCTTGCACCTGCTGGACCCAATCACGACTGTCCGGTGAGCTTCAAATTGAAGCTCCCCGATTCCATGTACCGCGCTAACTTGATGTGTTCCATGTATCTCTTTTGCGCCCCTTCAGACGGTCTCCTCCCGAGTTCCATGGTCGACCTTACCCTCGCCCCTCTCCCATCATCATTGAGGGTCACGAGGAGTTTGTCGTCTCTGATATTGCGTCCCGGCGTATGACTGATGGTGACCCTCCCCGCCTCGAGTATCTCGTTCGATGGAAGGGTTATCCTGACGAGGAGTCTACTTGGGAGCCTCTTGAGCACCTGAAGCATGCTATGACTTTCGTGCGTGCTTACGATCGTGCTCATCCTTTCCCTTCATCATCCTCCCCTCCTACTTCTCGTCCTTCTACTACTGACCCTTYTACCGCTGCRACCACTAACATTCCCCCTCCTCCATCGATGGGTCCGCCTGCTCCCCCGGTACCCGCCTCAGGTCCTCCTTCCCCTGTGGCTGTGGTCCCGCCTGTTGTTGCAGTTCATTCCTCTCGCCCTCAGCGTACCCATCGACTTCGTTCTCGTTTTCGTGACTGATCTATATCCCCCATACGCTCTCTATTTTTTACCATTCCTAGACACTTCTGCAGCAGCTCCCGGTTTCAGCTTCTCCATTCGGCTTCTACATTCAGCTTCCACATTCGGCTTCTACTTCGGCTTCTACATTCGACTTTCGACCTCAGTGCTTCTCCTCAGTACCAGAGTACCGGTCGCTGTGTTCCGGACTTCTACTCTGTTCTTGCAGTACTCTTACTTCATCCAATCTACTTCAGTTCGACTTCAGTCTGGAGACTCATCACTGGACTACTTCACTTTTCGGCTACATAGTTCCCATCATTCCCACCTATCCACCACCCTCGAGCTTACCCTTCAGTCGCATGATGACCCCTATTTTCCCTGTCTATGTGGGTGTGTCCGCTTGCCGCCCTTCTGCCTTACCTTATGCTGCACGTCCTTCTCTGGAGTGTACGTTTTCTTTGCTCGTGGCTTTTGGCCACATGTCTATGCCCGCATGGCCCTCTCTTTCCTTCCAGGCTCACCCTATGCGTGCTCCCTTGTGTGAGTGCCCTTCCCCCTCTCAGCTGGCGGTACCCGTTTGATGGTTTCCATTGAGCCCGGTGTCGTGCTGTTACTCCCCCTCTGAGCTTGATGACCCCTTACCTGGTTGTGTGGGTGCCCCCTTGGAGTTTACTCTGAGAGCTGTACCTGCCGCCTTCCCCCCCGTTCCTACTTCTGCCATGCGACTGAGTTCCCTTCTCTTTTGTTCTGGTATTGTGCATTGTGTACAGGGCACGTGAGACTGTGCCACATTCGTTTTCGACTTAGGACATTGGTTTAGTTATTCTTTGGCCTTTAGGGCCCTGGTGTTGATTTATATTCAGCCTCTTTGGCTCATGAGACATTTTTCTCTTTCTTGGCCGACCCAAACCAGACATTGTTGTATAGATTAGGCTTGAGGCTTAGTCTGCATTGCATACCTTTTCCTGCATGGAGCCTGCTCCGCATCTAGGACTGTTTCTATTGCCGTTCCTTTCGGGTTTCCACTATTTCAGCGGATAGCGCGTTTGATGTATCGCTTGATCCATTCACAGGTCCGAGGATCGTGGAGCGGTACCCCTACGGCCCGGCAGTGAGGCCGGATTAGTTTCAGGTCACCGGCCTGACCCTGATCCGGTACCAGTTTATTCCGTGCCTGGACCCAGGCCGGTATATCACTTCGGCCTAGGCCCAGGGCCGCAGGTTCATTCATTCAGTTGTTCGTTTATTCATTGAGCCCGACGGGACCTTCACTCTGCTTCTGCTTCGTGTGTGTCCATCTCCTCTCTCTCTCTCTCTCACACCATTCTCCGCACGTGCCCTCTGCACGTGCGTCACACCCCTCATGAAGTCACATTCTTGTTCAAGGCATGAACACACTCACACTTCATGTCAGCATTGCCGTCTTCCCAGAGTGGAACGGACCACGACTCTATCGCTGTATCTAGTTGGAATTTCACCCCAAATACAGCCATAATAATCATGCACCTGGTCCCAAAAGACCTCCAGGTGCATGCACAAAAGTCAAGAAGCGGAGTGAAGTTCACATATTACTACTCTTCCACCGAGAGTGAGCTCCCGATCACACTCACACACACACACACACACACACACACACACACACACACACACACATTCCTTCGGTAGGATGAGCACAATCGGAATGAATCTTCTGCTGAAACGGGGAAATATATACTGCCACTTTATGATTTGTTCGTTCTATCGATCCACGTAGCGCGCGTCGAGCAGCGGGTGGGAGACTTATCTGCTGGTCAAGATCGAGGACTTATCGTCTCCCTCCCTCTCTCTCCTTCACACACACACTCATACGTCTTTTCTTTTGGTCATTGCTCATCTCCCTCCCTGGTTCATACATCCGCCTCCTTTAGTGCGAGCCCGTCTCCCATCTTGCTCGCGTGCTTTCTTCCTACTGCCCCGATTCCCTCTCATGTTCATAGCTGGAAGTCGAGGTATGATCCAATCGCAATAGTAGTAGTAGTAATAATAATAATAATAATAATAATAATAATAATAATAATAATAATAATAATAATAATAATAATATAAATAAACTTCAATAAAATAACAATAATAACAACAGTAACATTAATATTAATCTTAAAAAAAACGAGTGTATTCACGGTATTTTATTGGTCCGATACAGTTGAGTTGAGGGTGCGTTGCAATCGGGAGGGGGGTGCGCTGTGTTTGGGAAACAAGTTGGCCGATCTGTAGAGGTCACAATCCACGATGACCAGATAACTCTCTCTCCCTGTCTCTCTCTCTCTCACACACACACACACAAACACACACACACACACACACACACACACACACACACACACACACACACACATTCCATCGATAGAATGAGCAAGAGCGGAATGAATCTTCCGTTGAAACGTGGAAATATACACTGTCACTTTTAGATTTGCTCATTCTATCGACCCAAATAGCGTGCGGCGAGGTACGGGTCGAAGACTTTGGCCAAGATGGGGGACTTATCATCTCTCTCTTTCTCTCTCCTTAGTCGAATCACGAATGTCTCACGCACACACATTCCTTCGATAGGATGATCAAAAGCGGAATGAATCATCCGCGGAAATCGTCCCCTCAACCCACGTGGCGTGCGGCGATCCGCCGGCTTAACAACCTATCTTGTTGTCGGTAGTGACCAATCAGTCGAAGTGAGATCGTCGTTCCTTCGCGCACATTCGTATATTCTTATACTAGTCTGTACACATACGTAGTAGTAGTAGTAGTAGTAGTAGTAGTAGTAGTAGTAGTAGTAGTAGTCAACTTACTTGTCCTTTTACTTTTCTCCTTCGTCGTTGCTGTAATCGTCGTCGTCGTTTGATCTTGCGGTCAGGTAGGTGCCCTTCTCTACTTTCTCCTTCTTCTTCTTTTGTATTATTCTCCTCCTCCTTCTTCTTCCCCTTTTCCCCTTCTTCTTCTTCTACTTCTTATTCCCCCGCTTTCTCCCTTGCTTTCTATCTCGCTCGCACGCACGCTCCCTCTTCGCTCACTCTCGCTTGTACGTCCGCTTGTACGTCCGCTTGTACTTCCGCTTGTTCACCCATTTGCAAGTTTTCACGTTCGCAAGTTTGCACGTTTGCACATGCTTGTTCGTACGCCTGCTTGCTCCTTCCTCCGTACCACCTCCTGCTAGCGCTCTCGCCCGTACTGATTGCTGCTTGCGTTCACACTTATCTCCATTGCTAGCGCCTGCCCTGCGGTTAGCGCGCCTGACGGAGCTCACAGCAGTACGCTGATCGCGTCCTGGCTGGCTTAGTGCGCTCGTGTTTGCCTCACCCCGTTCCTTTTCGCATGCCAGATCGTTCGCCTGTGCTGTGTTCTGGACCAAGCCCGGCTCCTTATCGCGTTCGTGGTTCCTCCCCTTGTTTCTACGAGCGAATTCCTACAACGGAGATGCCTTCCCCGTGATCCGCATCCGCCCCGAGTTTACGGGCAGATTCTTGAAAAGCACTGTGGACTACGGTGCCCAAAATCAATTCAATAATAACTAATAATAAAAAGAAAAGAAAAAAAGAAACAGATTCTTAACAAATAATAATAAAGGCAAAAAAAAAAAAAAAAAAATCTAACTACCCTAACTACCCCGTTGTGCCAACTGTCACAACGGGGCCTATTCCTACCGAATTTCTAAGACCAAGGTTGCGGGTTCGAGCCCCGACAGTCCGAGCGGGGGGTAAAATCAAAGAAAACTCCTTGTTAAAAAGGACCTAACCCGAAGGCCGGAGGGCTTCGTTCCGTAGTTCACTCCTTTGATAATCCGTGCCTATACTTATTGGGCTATCTCCTAGTTCAGTTAGAACAGGAGCTGTTCCGCCTTAAGTAGAGCATAGGCTTGGCTTCTTAATTACAGCAGGCTTACGGCCTGCCTTCCTAGGCTAATTTAGGCCCGTACCGGCTGCTGCCGCCTTAGCATGGCAGACAGCATGCCCCTCTTTGGCTACCCCGGCCACAAGGCCGACTTGTATACTAATCCTTCCTTACCCAAGTCGGGGGAGGGGGCGGAATAGTTTTATCCCCACTCCCTACCGCGTTTTGATGCTTTGACCCGGTGTGCCGCTTTCTCACCCACTCAACTCCCTTTCGTTAGACTAACCCTCCGGCCTCTGTGGTCGGCGGTTTAATTACTAACCCTTCTCCAGTTCTTTGCACGGGTCAAAGCGGCGCATAGGGTCATTGAACCGTCTCTGCGTCTTTCACGACAAGGCAGGCGAGCATTCAAAAAAAATTTAACCACCGACTCTCGTTCGTGCGTGCCGTGTTTCGGCACTTGCGCTGACAAAACTTTATCGACCATAGTAGCCGAGGGCCTTGCCTCATTTTCCGTTTTTAGCCGTCTTCAGTCTATCTGTTGGTGTCGACGTTGCGTCGATCATGAAATCATGAGCGGATACCCTTGTAAGGGTATCAGCTCCGACAGCGCGTGCGCGGTTCTGATGAGGATGACGATAATGATGATGACGTGGACCTGACGACCATTGGCGAGTAAGTGTTGGCATGGCGTTGGGCAACCAGTGAGAGAGAGAGAGAGAGAGAGAGAGAGAGAGAGAGAGAGAGAGAGAGAGAGAGAGAGAGAGAGAGAGAGAGAGAGAGTTGTTGGCGTGGCTTCAAGGGATTGATGCGTGCATGCTTATGTGGCATTATGCAATGGTGTTCACGTGGAACCTATTGATAAGCACAACGGGATTTATTGACTGATGCGACACTCTACGGACTGTTGCGACTTATCTGCTGACGTGGCATCTCCGGAGTAGAAGCAGCATACCATGTTGACGTGGCATGCCGAAGTCGACATTCCAGTGACGCATACGGATTGGCTAGTCTCTTGTTGCTCATGTGATTGCGAAGCATCTCCATTTTGAAGGTCGTATCGGCCATTGATGCTGACGTGGCATTTCACATGATGATGTGTCATTAAGGCTTGATGGGAATGTGACACGTGGTGCCATCCGTAGGAAGATTGGTGGGAACAAATATTTGCACTTGTGAAATCTGACGAGCGGTACAACACGAGACTATGTTGTAGTGCCACGAGGCAGAGCATGCACCTGGACACAACCATTTGTGAGAAGACAACAAATGGGAAGATCAGCTAACACATTGTTTGATAGTTGTATTGCTGATTGATTGACCATACTTACTTGTCATGGGTTGTCTTATAAATAACTGCAAACTCACCATTCTTGTGAAATTTGACAGGCGGTACAGTATGAGACTATGTTGTAGTGCCACGCGACAAAGCATGTTTCTGGACACAACCATTTGTGAGAAGACAGCGAATGAGAAGATCAGCTAACACATTATTTGATTGTTGTATTGTTGATTGATTGATCATACTGACATGTCGTGGACTGTCTTGTAAATGAATGCAAATTCACCATTGTTGTGTTGTCTTGATCACACTGACCGTGGTTGCGGAATCTTTACAATCTATAGGAAAACATCATCAGAAAGATAATCATCAGAGATAGACATAAAAACGAATCCGCGGACGCGCGGCTTTGAAGCCACGTGGCAGCGCATCCCCGGCCCCACCCCCACACAAAAAAAAAAAACGAAAAAGATCAACTTTTGGTGGGGGGGGTATGGGCGAAATCGAACGAAATTGAAAAGAAAAAAAACGTTTTTTTTTTTTTTTNATAACAGACCATATGTTGTAAAGTGACTATTCAAGTGCCATGGTTCAGAGTCTTCATCTCCCCGCCTCTCTCTCTCTCTCTCTCTAGCATGCAATTAGCGTGACATTGAGCTATTGACCTTTTTATTCACATATTCAGTTATGAACCTTCTGATTCACACTACTATGTTCCCCCCCTCCCCCCCCCCCCCCCCCCGGTTGTTCAAGGTCTGGCGCACAAACTTTTTGTATCCCTCTCTTCGTCTCTGCTTCTCTCATACAGCGGTGCTATGAACTCCAGGTCGAAATCGTTATCCGTTATTGTTATGTTTTGTGGCCCACTCCTGTGGACAGAGGGCACGCCAGCTCAAAATAGCGCAGCAGCCTTCTCAACAACAGATACGGCACGGTCCAGCTTGAAGATCGAAAAACTCATGACTTTATCGCGGCTACGGACAGATGATGCGATGTCCTGCTTTATAGAGACCAATTTTCCTATCTGCTCCGTCGCTCTGCTGGTCTTTGTTGTCTGCTCAATTTCACATTGCAGAACCATCTCTGCAAAAGCCAGTTGTTGCACGGTCACGCCAAGGTTTACGTCGTCCCTCCTCATTTGGAAAACCTTGGTGAGTGTCGTCTTGAAGGTTGGGGCGCCCCAAGGATCGTCGCCGCTCCGTCTACACGTTTTGTTCTCCTTCATCTCTGCTCGCATCTTGTTGCAAGTAGGGAGCTGGTGATCTGTTTGTTGCGATCGTATAAGTGGGATCCCTTTTTCAGCCCAGAACCAATGTTTCTGTTGCCATGTTATCTCTCCACGCACGGTTGTCATCATTCTGTTGTACTCCCCTAGGACTGCTCGAATCCCGTACTCCGCTAAGTGTGATCGTAGTCCTTCCTCCGCGTTTTCCCCTATCAGTTTCGCCGTTGTTTGCAGCGCCATGAAAAATCCATCCTCTGTTAGGTATAGAGTTGCGTCCTTTGCTGCTGAGAACGCAAAGGCTTTTGCGACCGACCGGAACAGTCTGTCCTTCATTTTCTTCGAGAACACGCCGCTTTCTTGATTGGCTTGTTGATGTCCTCCCCTGCTTGTGCACACTTTTCTTTGCGAGTTCGTGCCATCTGCTGGAAGACACACATTACAACGCACAAAATAATATTAAGAACTCAGCATTTCTCACCCATTTTCGCACCTGCGAAATTCCAGAGCCCGTTTCAACTGTTCGTTCATCACATCGACATCCTCGCATTAAGGAAATGCCATCACTTTGCGCCGTTACCACATAATCATTGTGCAAGAGGAGCAACTGCAACACATTTTGTTTACCATTTTGAACTGCGTCGTCGTGCCTCACTAGTTGTCTGTCAATCGAGGGTGCGTCGGCTGCGCCTCCCTCGTCGCCACTTTCGGGTTCCCTCGTGCATCTCGTTCTTCCTGGAGATGGGGAACTCTCTCTTCCGTCCGTGCTTCTATCGTCTTCGTCTGCCCCGTCACCACCCTCATCCTGCGCTGTGCCGTCGCTGCTCCTGCCGTCCTCGTCATCAGCGTCGTGAGTGTCGCGAGAATGTCCGTCGGAAGTTTCACTCTCACCTCCCTCGTCACTTGTTGCCTCGTTCTCCTCCCAGTCAGACTTTTCTGATATGGATTGGTCGTGTTCCTCTTCTGCTTCCTCTCGGGCTGCGCTGTGCATATCACCTGAGCCTCTCAGATCGATCATCTCCACCATTCTGTTCTTTTTTTGCGTGATTCTGTTCTTTGTCCTGCGGTGCACCTTTAACATTCCGTCTTCTCGCGACCTCTTCTCGGGGGCCTTGGATGAACGGTTCTCGACGCCGCTGTCACGGTTCCGTGAGGCAGGAGTCGCAGGGGGTGACTCATTGCGTTCTTTCAGCTTTGAAATCTCCCTCTGACTTGATGGGAGCGAAACTTTTGATGCGTTTCTGCGGCTGCTGGTCTGCTCCGTTTTTTCATTCTTGGATCCGCTTCTGCGATGCTCCCTCCTGTCTTTTTTCTTGTCAGCCTTGCATAGATGTGTATAAGAGACAGCACACACACACACACACACACACACACACACAAACACACACACACACACACTCACTCACTCACTCACAATCAATCAATCAATCAATCAATCAATCAATCAATCAATCAATCAATCAATATCAATCAATCAATCAAACCTTTTTTTTTTCAAGTTTTTTGTTTATTTATTTTTAAATTTTGCATCTTTATTTTTTTAAAACACCTCATACCCCTGCAAAAAGTAGAAATTCATTTCTTAATAATACAAGTGAACTCAGGGATCATATATCTGATGATAAAAAATGACAAAAAAAATTCCAGCTTTTCTTTATATATTTTGTTTTAATTTTTTCTAAATCGGATTTAGTTTTTGATTTTTAAAAAATCCTAAACAAAGTCGGATTCCAAAAAAAAAAAATATGGGTTTGTGGGGCTTAAAATTCCCTACAACCCCATATTTGTTTGTTTGTTTTGGGCTATTATTGAATTCAGGAAAAATCCGATAAAATCGGGTCCGCGGCGCGGAATTGGTAGGCTGCGGAGGCGGCCGTGAATACATCCGTCCTCCGAGCTCTGCCCCGCGGGCGTGTTTCATAGGGGGGAGGGGGGGAGGTACGATGGGCTTAGGTGGGGATAGGAGGGGTATAGGTGGGGATTCGAATCTTTGAAGATTTTTATTATGTATTCGACTGGCCCAAATGATCCAAAAATTTGATGGCATACACCTAATGTAAGGTGGAAGCCAAGTGATGTTTTTCAACAAAAAAAAAAGTTTTTTTTTTTTTTTTTTTTTTTTTTTTTTTTTTTGCGCCAATTGGGACATACCCTGTCCGGTCGGACGTCCGACCAGACGTATGGTCGGACATCCTGAATGGTCAGGGGGGTACCGAACGTCCGATCCAACAACCTAGTAATTAATTTTATTTCTTATTTCTTGCTGTAGGAATTAAAATTCGTTTTGTAGTGTGGTCGTGGAATTTGCAATTTGTCTATTTGAGTTTATTGTGCGACAAACACACTCGGAAAGATGACTTACCTCTGCTACTATTTGAGTACGTCCTTCTTACCTAGATTCATTCCTCTGTTTTTTTTTTTTTAATCTCGTTCATTTTCTTCGCTGATCAAGAAGAATAGATGATGCGAACACGTAGCCAAATAGAAGAAAAACGGCAGCAAATGTTAGGTCGTGTTTGTTAGCTGCTCACTGAATTACATGACATTGTGTCAGACGTTGAACAACACATACACTGCCAGTTCCATCTGCAAGCTGCAGAAGACGAACTCACGCGGGCTGAAACTGTTGTTTAGATCTTGGAGACCAGCGGTACTTGATTGAGAATGAATGTCCCTCAATCATTTTGTTGTTAAGCAGTCACGAAGATAGTTAAAGAAGAGGTCAAGGAAGAGAGGAAAGGAGGACCAAGTGAAAGAAGAGGAGGACTCGAATTAACTTAACAGATTATGGATGATACAATCAAATAATTGCAAGCTGCATTGGAAGCAAAAATGAGAAGGAAAGAAGCTTATAAGAAATAATGAAACGAAAAAGAGCAACAAACAAGGAAAGTAAAAGAGACAAAATATAAATTTAATGTTGTGGATTAAGAAACTGACATCGGGAACGAATGTCCCTCAATCATTTTGTTGTTAAGCAGTCACGAAGATAGCTAAAGAAGAGGTCAAGGAAGAGAGGAAAGGAGGACAAAGTGAAAGAAGAGGAGAACGCGAATTAACTGAACAGATTATGGATGATACAATCAAATAATTGCAAGCTGCATTGGAAGCAGAAATGAGAAGGAAAGTAGCTTATAAGAAAGAATGGAACGAAAAAGAGCAACAAGCAAGGAAAGTAAAAGAGACAAAATATAAATTTAATGTTGTGGATTAAGAAACTGACATCGAGAACGAATGTCCCTCAATCATTTTGTTGTTAAGCAGTCACGAAGATAGTTAAAGAAGAGGTCAAGGAAGAGAGGAAAGGAGGACCAAGTGAAACAAGAGGATAACCCGAATTAACTGAACAGATTATGGATAACACAATCAAATAATTGCAAGCCGCATTGGAAGCATAAATGAGAAGGAAAGAAGCTTATCAGAAAGAATGGAACAAAAAAGAGCAACAAGCAAGAAAAGTAGAAGAGACAAAATATAAATTTAATATTGTGGATTAAGAAACTGACATGGTGTATGTGTTACAGAACATGATGGCTTACCTTGCACACTTAGACATCAAGATTGATAACGTCACCGCATAACTCCAGACTGTGATGAGATTAGTGAAAGGGAAAAACGAAGTTGTGGAAGAAGAGCTAGCCCAGGAAAAGAACGAAAAAAAAGAGTCTCAAGAAGAACTATTGAAAGATGTCATAAAATTTCATGACCCCAAGGAACCGGAGACCTCTAAGAAGGTATCCCCAAAGAAGAAAGAAATTGAGAAATCAAAGACAAAAAAAATAAAAGGTCAAAATGAAATGACCAGTTGCTTACAACGGTAAAACAAGAAAACAGCTTTGCCATGGATTGCCGAAATCCAGACCTGTTGTGGGACCACACCAGTAGTTGAAGACAACTAAGTCGCCTTCTCCACCTCCTGCTTGGGAGAAGTTATGAAAGAGTGGGTTCTGTCCGAGGCCAACACCGCTCGCTTCGAAGATATTGGTGACTGGGTCAAGACCATGACATTGTGGGAATTTCTCAAGAAGATAAAGGAGAGATTTCTCAACAAAACGATTGCGGACAAGGCATTTGACGAGCTCACTATCATCAATCAGAAGCGTTGGTCAAACGTCGAAACTTCGTCACGTGAGGTGGATCGTCTTTTGTAGATGCCTAGGTTAAACCTTCAGGATAACTAGGTTTGATACCTTTACACGCGTGCACTGCCAAAGCCCATACGCAGATCACTTGTGGTGGAAGCAAAGTCTAGTATATAATTATCGACAATTCTGGGACCTCTCGCTTCAAAGAGAGCAGATGACAACACAGGTAAAGAAAACCTAACCGAACGTTGTGAGGGGTGGGCAGACGAGTGGGTATGAGAATAAACAACGAGTCATGTGGAGGCAGAAGAGACAAGACCACACTCTTGTTGTCTTTGACAACGAGAATGTTGAGAAATGACTCCTCGAAGAGCCTCGAAGAGGCCGAGAGCGAAGCAAGTGGTGGCGGTGAGTCAGGAAAGGATGGCATCACCGCCATGGTGGCCAACAAGGGTGGCACCAACCGTTATGGTGGATTGAAGAAGAGTAGGCCACCCTCCTTACCCGAGCATCCTGGCATTACTTCTAGTCGGCCCAAGGAAAAGATGGGTTTAACCTAGAGCGAATGACACGAACGGATGGACAATCGACAATGTCTAAAATGTGGCACTGGAAGACAGATCATAGCATGGTGTCCCCTCATCCGTAACCCAAAAAGGAACAACTCGTAGAAGTAGCATCTGCTTTTACTGAGTTGGTGGGCTTAAACAAAGGCAAGGCGCCGACAAACCCTTTCAACCTCCTAACTCGCAAGGCAGAGGATGACTCTACTTCGGACCATCACCCAGATCACCCTGAAAAAGTTTTGTGTTTTATCTCGCTAGGTGATTCCCTTGATGAACTTGGTTGTGAACTCATTGCTTTACGAAGTTTGTGGGCCGAGAAAATGAAGTCTAAGGGCGAATTGATAATTGCAGAAATGAAAATTGTGCAAACATGAGTAGGTGTTTTGCTAGAAGAACTGAAAAGACAATTGCAATAACTTACTGATAAAGGATGAATTCAATAAAGTTCCTCGCCCTACGACGCCTCTGTACTATTCGTGCCTAAAACGAAATGAGAACTTAAACTGTGTATTGACTACCGGGGTTTGAATTTCGTAACGATCAAAATGTGGGACCCTTCCTCGGATTGTTGATTTTTTTGTCCAATTGTAGGGTTGCACGTACGTCAGTAAGATCAATATGAAGTGAGGCTACCATCAGATCGAGGTGGCACCTAAAGATCAACACAAGCTGGGGTTCTGAACGAGGTATGGGCACTATGAGTTTATTGTTATGCCCTTTGGTCTAATTAACGCCCCATAACCTTCCAACGGTTTATGAATGGACTGTTTCGGCAGTGGTTAGATCAATTCGTAATTGTGTATCTCGACGACATTGTCGTTTAGAGGAAGATACTCGAGGATCATGATAAACACATAGGAATGATTCTACAAAAATTGAGAGAAGGTAACTATAAACTGAATGCTAAGAAGTCATAATTTGCTAAGTCTGAGGTACTTTATCTTGGACACATAATAAATAAAGAAGGAATAAGGCCAGAAGAAAAAAAAATCACAGCAATCAGAGATTGGGCCAAACCCGAGACAGTAACTAAATTGCAATTTTTTCTAGGACTTGCTAGCTACAAGAAAAAAATTGTGGCAAATTTTCTGACAGGATGATCACATGTGAACAACATATTTCAATCGTTGGAACTGTGTTTATAAACTGTTTGGCGGGGTAGGGGTCATGTGTTCCACCAGAAGTGAAGGAAACCAAAGCTGACCAAACATTGAAAAAACTGAAACTGGTGTGTCCATTTGTTGAAAGGATGTTGGTCCATCTGTTGACCATTTGTTGACAACTTGTTCAAAACTTGTTGAAGATTTGTGGAGAACTTGTTGAAACGTGTTTAGAACGTGTTGAAAAGTGTTGAAAACTTATTGAAACGTGTTGAAAACTTGTTGAAACGTGTTGAAAACGTGTTCACCTTTCGTAGAACGTTACGTTCTGTGTTGGGGGAAAGAATCGAAATTTTTGGCTCATGTCGTCGGTTTTTGCGGTTTCTTCCCACACTTTTCTCTCTGCTGCACAATACGCTATGCTCTTTCGCAAATGTCAATCGTTGAGTCTTCCAGTAGTCTTGACATGCAACGACCACAATGATTGAAGATAAAGAGAGAGTGTCAAAGAAAGAGAGAGAGAGAGAGAGAGAGAGAGAGAGAGAGAGAGAGAGAGAGCTGCAAGCAGGCTTCACTACTGCGTGACACAAATTCACCAACATGGCAGTGCGAGACAGGCCTTGGCCCGCAGTAGCCAACCTTTGTTTTTGATTTGTGCCGGATTGCGGTATTTCATTTTGCTGATGGACGCGTGAGGGAGCGTCGATTAAATGCTGAGCTGCCCTGCTACAAGCACAGTTGACTACTTCGTGACACAAATTGACCAACATTGCAGTCCGCGAGAGAGAGTGGCACGCAGTAACCAACCTTCCTTTTCGAGTCTGTAGGATTGTTGTACTTCATTCTATGGACGTACACGTGTGGGAGCCTCAATTAAATGCTGAGATGCCCTGCTACAACCTCGGTTCACTACTGCGGGCCACAAATTTACCAACATTGCCGTCCGCGAGAGAGAGTGGCACGCAGTAGTCAACCTTCCTTTTCGAGTCCATAGGATTATTGTGCTTCATTCTATGGATGGATGCGTGAGGGAGCCTCAGTTAAATGTTGAACTGTCCTGCTCCAAGCACGGTTCACTACTGCGTGACACAAATTTAGCAACATGGTGGCATGAGAGAGAGAGTGGCACGCACTAGCCAACCTTGCATTGACGACAACCACGGATGGTGTTTTTTCATAACATAGTCGCTCTATGACCAATCACACAAAGATGAGCATTACATGGGATTGTACAATTGTGTATCATAAATAACAGACCATATGTTATAAAGTGACTGTTCAAGTGCCATGGTTCAGAGTCTTCATCTCCCCGCCTCTCTCTCTCTCTCTCTCTCTCGCATGCAATGACCGTGACCTTGTGTAATGAACCTTTTGATTCACTGATGCCGTAATGAACCTTCTGATTCACACTATTGTGTTCACCACCTCTCCCCCCCCCGCACCCCCCCGGTTCAAGGTCTGGCGCATAGACTTTCTGTATCCCACTCCCCGTCTCTGCTTCTCTCATGCAGCGGTGCAATGAATTCCAGGTCGAAATCGTCATTCGTTATTGTTGTGTTATGTGGCCGAGTCCTGTGGACAGAGGGCACGCCAGCTCGAAATAGCGCAGCAGCCTTCTCAGCAACAGATACGGCATGGTCCAGCTTGAAGATTGAAAAACTCATGACTGTATCGCGGCTGTGGACAGATGATGCGATGTCCTGCTTTATAGAGACCAATTTTCCTATCTGCTCCGCCGCTCTGCTGGTCTTTGTTGTCTGCTCAATTTCACATTGCAGAACCATTTCTGCAAAAGCCAGTTGCTGCAGGGTGACGCCAAGGTTTACGCCGTCCCTCCTCATCTGGAAAACCTTAGTGAGTGTCGTCTTGAAGGTTGGGGTGCCCCAAGGATCATCGCCGCTCCGTCTCCACGTTTTGTTCTCCTTCATATCTGCTCGCATCTTGTTGCGAGTAGGGACCTGGTGATCTGTTTGCTGCGATCGTACAAGCGGGATTCCTTTTTCATCCCAGAACCAATGTTTCAGTTGCCATGTCATCTCTCCACGCACGGTTGTCATCATTTTGTTGCACTCCCTAATGACTGCTTGAATCCCGCACTCCGCTACGTGTGATCGCAGTTCTTCCTCCGCGTTCTCCCCTATCAGTTTCGCCATTGTTTGCAGCGCCATGAAAAATTCATCCTCTATTGGATACAGAGTTGCGTCCTTTGCTGCTGAGAACGCAAAGGCTTTCGCGACCGACCGAAACAGTCTGTCCTTCATTTTCTTTGAGAATACGCCGCTTTCTTGCTTTGCTTGTTGCTGTCCTCCCCTGGTCCCGCACACTTTTCTTTGCGAGTTCGTGCCATCTGCTGAAAGACACACATTACAATGCACATAATAATATTAAGAACTCGACATTTCGCACCCATTTTCGCACCTGCGAAATTCAACAGCCCGTTTCAACTGTTCGTTCATCACAGCGACATTCTCGCATTAAGGAAATGCCATCACTTTGCGCCGTTACCTCGTAATCGTTGTGCAAAAGGAACAACTGCAACACATTTTGTTTACCTTTTTGAACTGCGTTGTCGTGCCTCACTATTTGTCTGTCAATCGAGGGCGAGTCGGCTGCGTCTCCCTCGCCACCACTTTCGGGTTCCCTCGTGCGTCGCGTTCTTCTAGGAGACGGGGAACTCTCTCTTCCGTCCACAGTTCTGTCGTCTTCGCCTGCCCCGTCACCGCCCTTGTCCTGCGCTATGCCGTCGCTGCTCCTGCCGTCCTCGTCATCAGCGTCGTGAGTGTCGCGAGAATGTTCGTCGGAAGTTTCACTGTCACCTCCCTCGTCACTTGTTGCCTCGTTCTTCTCCCCGTCAGACTTTTCTGATATGGATTGGTCGTGTTCCTCTTCTGCTTCCTCTCGGGACGCGCTCTGCATATTGTCTGAGATTCTCAGATCGATCATCTCCACCATTCTGTCCTTTTTGTACGTGATTCTCTTCTTTGTCCTGCGGTGCACCTTTGACATTCCGTCTTCCCGCGACCNATAACAGACCATATGTTGTAAAGTGACTATTCAAGTGCCATGGTTCAGAGTCTTCATCTCCCCGCCTCTCTCTCTCTCTCTCTCTAGCATGCAATTAGCGTGACATTGAGCTATTGACCTTTTTATTCACATATTCAGTTATGAACCTTCTGATTCACACTACTATGTTCCCCCCCTCCCCCCCCCCCCCCCCCCGGTTGTTCAAGGTCTGGCGCACAAACTTTTTGTATCCCTCTCTTCGTCTCTGCTTCTCTCATACAGCGGTGCTATGAACTCCAGGTCGAAATCGTTATCCGTTATTGTTATGTTTTGTGGCCCACTCCTGTGGACAGAGGGCACGCCAGCTCAAAATAGCGCAGCAGCCTTCTCAACAACAGATACGGCACGGTCCAGCTTGAAGATCGAAAAACTCATGACTTTATCGCGGCTACGGACAGATGATGCGATGTCCTGCTTTATAGAGACCAATTTTCCTATCTGCTCCGTCGCTCTGCTGGTCTTTGTTGTCTGCTCAATTTCACATTGCAGAACCATCTCTGCAAAAGCCAGTTGTTGCACGGTCACGCCAAGGTTTACGTCGTCCCTCCTCATTTGGAAAACCTTGGTGAGTGTCGTCTTGAAGGTTGGGGCGCCCCAAGGATCGTCGCCGCTCCGTCTACACGTTTTGTTCTCCTTCATCTCTGCTCGCATCTTGTTGCAAGTAGGGAGCTGGTGATCTGTTTGTTGCGATCGTATAAGTGGGATCCCTTTTTCAGCCCAGAACCAATGTTTCTGTTGCCATGTTATCTCTCCACGCACGGTTGTCATCATTCTGTTGTACTCCCCTAGGACTGCTCGAATCCCGTACTCCGCTAAGTGTGATCGTAGTCCTTCCTCCGCGTTTTCCCCTATCAGTTTCGCCGTTGTTTGCAGCGCCATGAAAAATCCATCCTCTGTTAGGTATAGAGTTGCGTCCTTTGCTGCTGAGAACGCAAAGGCTTTTGCGACCGACCGGAACAGTCTGTCCTTCATTTTCTTCGAGAACACGCCGCTTTCTTGATTGGCTTGTTGATGTCCTCCCCTGCTTGTGCACACTTTTCTTTGCGAGTTCGTGCCATCTGCTGGAAGACACACATTACAACGCACAAAATAATATTAAGAACTCAGCATTTCTCACCCATTTTCGCACCTGCGAAATTCCAGAGCCCGTTTCAACTGTTCGTTCATCACATCGACATCCTCGCATTAAGGAAATGCCATCACTTTGCGCCGTTACCACATAATCATTGTGCAAGAGGAGCAACTGCAACACATTTTGTTTACCATTTTGAACTGCGTCGTCGTGCCTCACTAGTTGTCTGTCAATCGAGGGTGCGTCGGCTGCGCCTCCCTCGTCGCCACTTTCGGGTTCCCTCGTGCATCTCGTTCTTCCTGGAGATGGGGAACTCTCTCTTCCGTCCGTGCTTCTATCGTCTTCGTCTGCCCCGTCACCACCCTCATCCTGCGCTGTGCCGTCGCTGCTCCTGCCGTCCTCGTCATCAGCGTCGTGAGTGTCGCGAGAATGTCCGTCGGAAGTTTCACTCTCACCTCCCTCGTCACTTGTTGCCTCGTTCTCCTCCCAGTCAGACTTTTCTGATATGGATTGGTCGTGTTCCTCTTCTGCTTCCTCTCGGGCTGCGCTGTGCATATCACCTGAGCCTCTCAGATCGATCATCTCCACCATTCTGTTCTTTTTTTGCGTGATTCTGTTCTTTGTCCTGCGGTGCACCTTTAACATTCCGTCTTCTCGCGACCTCTTCTCGGGGGCCTTGGATGAACGGTTCTCGACGCCGCTGTCACGGTTCCGTGAGGCAGGAGTCGCAGGGGGTGACTCATTGCGTTCTTTCAGCTTTGAAATCTCCCTCTGACTTGATGGGAGCGAAACTTTTGATGCGTTTCTGCGGCTGCTGGTCTGCTCCGTTTTTTCATTCTTGGATCCGCTTCTGCGATGCTCCCTCCTGTCTTTTTTCTTGTCAGCCTTGCATTTCTTCCTCCCCTTGTCCTTCTTTCCCACGACCTTCAAAGACCTGCACAGATCCTCGTATTTTGGCCTTGGAGCCATGACCCTTTTTTCCCCCACATACATCGAAGTGGAATACGAACAATAATTGCGTCAGCAATGTCGTGCGTCGATCCATACACCCCTGAAGTGTAATGGCCACATAGAGAGAGAAAGAGAGAGAGAGAGAGAGAGAGAGAGAGAGCCACAACCAAGATCTTATTGTTGATATTGCGACGTCATTTAAGTTACCAACCTCTTTGTGCGTCAGAATGACTGTATCAGTATTGTCAGTCGGCACGGGTTCGCATAGTCACAATAACAAAAATAAAACAAGCAAAGAAAAATTTGGAAGATGTCCCCGGCCATCACCACGAGAAGGTTGGCTACTGCGGACCAATCAACTGGTCAAACCACCGGTCTTTATGTAACAAATGCCGCAGTAGTGAACTTTCCTCGCATCGTCATTTGACGACCTCAACGACAATTCAAGGCTTACGAAGTGCTGCTCTGTCTTCTGTTTATAACGCATCTCAACGCAGTCATTATGTGTGAGGCCGCGACTGTGCCGTTACCTTTTGTAACTGCAGCACAGCGAGCGAGCCAGTCCACTATAGATCGGCGAAATTGGTGAATAGTTCTTTCGTTCACCGTTGTTCTTTTAACAACTTCCAGTACGTTCTTGCCTCTCACATCCTTCTGTGCAGTTCTTGCAAGAAATTCTATTACAGTGGTAGCGATGCAACATACATAGACACCACAATCCGTGTAATTGTTCTGTTGCGGGCACTCTGCATGCAAAAGTTTACTTCGTAGTAGATCTCTACATGTCACCCACGACATATGAACCTTTTCGGGTGTCAACACCCCCGAGTTGGATGCCTCGTGGAGGTACTCGTGCCACAAAAATGTTCGCAAGGCCTTCCATTCCAATCGCTTCTTCCCTTTCAAGGAGTCAACAACGATGGCGATAAGAGATTCGTAGACATGGCTGTCCTGAGTGACTGCCAAGAAGGATCTGATATCGAGCAACAAAAGAAAAATTCAATATTTGTTATGGTTCCCAGGTATTACAGTGGTTGTCGCGCGTCGCAGTTCATTGCTAAGTCGATGCAACTTCCGTGGTCTATTCTTGATTTCGTCCTCCCATCCGCTTTTCGTCAAATGCACTTTCTGATTGCCAATAACATCGGGGTGCCAGAAAGTTGTGCAGACATGGACTGTTGCACTGTCCAGTGGCGGCGACTGTTCTTCATACAGAGACTGCAAATAAATGTCGATAATGTTGTTGTCCAGCCGTTCGTTGTCGGTCAATCGTACAACGTCGGATTTTGTTACGGGTATAGCGTGTCTCTTTGATTTCCACGTGAAGGGGAACAATTCGTCCTCATCATTAATGTCAGTCTGCTCTTCTCTCGTTCTCGTCATGTCCCCGACTTTCGCTTTTCTCTTAATGTCGGATGACTCTTCGATTATCAACTGGGAGACTTTGCTTCCCCATCTGTCATTATATCGTACATTTCCACGTACCAAGGGTCCCTCAACATTTTCTGTCACCTCTTTGCTGACCTCTCACTAGTCAATGGTAACAACGGTTCGCTTACCACCTCTCTGCGGTGCTCTTCGTCCTTATTTTCCATCCTTGGACCGGTGACCGGTTTTGTACCCACATATGACCACTTCGCGCCGGCACCACACGTGTTACTTTTCTGTGACTCTGTCATCCTCGCTCGGTTTCTCTTACCTGCACCCTGTTATTCAGTGTTCTGAGTCGCTCCTTTCCGAACGCTGCGCGACGTCGTACGTTTCTGTTCCTGTTCACACGTGTCGTACAAAATGGAATGACACAACCGATTTGTTGAGTTTTTTAACAACTTGAAATCGTTTTTATAAAATACTTCGGAGAGAGAGAGAGAGAGAGAGAGAGAGAGAGAGAGAGAGAGAGAGAGAGAGAGAGAGAGAGAGAGAGGCTACTGCGTGCCAAAACTGAAACGATGTCACTGTTGACCACGTAAATGTCACGCAGTAGTGAACTTTTGGGGACACTTTCGTCTCGCGTGTGGTTTTCACCGCGTCATAAGCTTGGCCACATTTGACATGATATTTCTCAACAAATAACAGAAAGAAAGAGGCGAATGTCCTCTCTTGTTCCCCTATACTTCGGAAGAAACAACATGACTGTTCTGTGGCGACGACAGATAGACAGACATACAGAATTCGTCAAACTTCTGATGAAGGGCGTTACTCTCTCTCTCTCTCTCTCTCTCTCTCTCATAGCAAACATAAAAACTTTTCATTTGTTTCTTCTACAATACGTACTTGTTCAAATAAAAATAATCCTCACGCTGTTTTGCATGCTGCTTCGATCCCCATTGTGGTTTAGAGAAGCGCGAAACAATGTGAACTATGTCTACAATAGTGTCGGTCGAAACGACGCTACTGTGTTGATGTCCATTCAACTTCTCCTATTTCAATTTCTTGCAACCTGTCACATGTTGTCGTTCACTGTCGACCTCCTTGTACCATTGCACAAATCCGCAGTTGTGTTCCATATTACCGCTGTCCGCGGGTGCGTCCATGACAAAAAACATGGCTACTGATGCAAATGATGTGCATTCGTTGCCTACTCTAATTGCGATGTCATTGTCCACTGGTCTCTCATGGAACTATGGCGATGCTCTTGCAGTTTGAACAAGTGTGCCCCTGTTTGTTCCATCATGTACGCAGGTGATGGCCAGGTGTGTCCGTGTGTGTATAAGGATGTCGTTAGAAGGAGGTTGACAACCATTCTCCACCATGTATGCCGTAAGCGTAACTCGAAAATCGCGTCTTCAAGAAAGCTCTTTGAGTATCGTACACGCATGGTTGTCAATGCCTTCTCCCTCGCGTATGTACTTGTCATCGATGTCGAACCACCGTAGTTATAGCATTGTCGTATCACGTAATGCGAGGGTGTTCATTCCGGTGGCCATACAGTCTGTCACGGACGACAGGTTCTCAACCGTTCTCTTCCTCCGTTTTCTCACGATCCCGATCTCTTCGCGCAATACCAATGACCGGGGTACATGGTTTACCATCTGGGTTGAAGCTTTCTTCCTATTTGATGACAGGTATGGTTGTTTGCAGAATTTTGTTGTGGTGATGCTCCCAAACATCTGTCGCGAAGGTGTCGGGGACACCGGATCGCTCAATACACGTTCTCAGATGCATGAGATCGTGCAACTTGGGGAGTTTCTATGTTGATGGTTGATATTTTTTCAATTTTGCTTTGATAGTCGTTACGAAGTTCGTGATTAAAGCGTCGCATTCATCGAGCGAAGCACGAGTGTGTGTTGTACACCGAAACACTCGTATGTACATTTTCATCAGTTTCACAAAACAAACGGTAATGCCCTTGCCTGTCGAGCGCGGGAGAATATTAGAAATAAGGAACACGCACACTGTCATCACAGACCGGTTTTGATTCGCCTCGAACCGTCTCTCCCTCGAAAAAAAGTCGCTGCCAGTGGCCACTGGCAACACACGTTGGGGGTATGTTCGCGTGCATCTCTCACTAACACTTTGCAACCTTGCATCTAGTTCCTTCAGGATCTCTATTTGCGGTAAGTACGGCAACTTCTCAAAGGTTGCGGTCCTCAATGCGTCAATCATGTGCAGGAATATGCCGTGCTCGATTGTGTGCAAACGGTCCGGTTGCAATGTCAGGTGGTAGTCTAGCTGAGGATCGTCACCATTGGGGCCCCTGTAGAACCCCCAAAGGTCGTTCTGTTGAACATGCCTATGCATGTTCAACTCCGACATTCGTGCTTCCGCTGCACGGTGAACGTCGATGTCGTCGGCGGTGAACACATCTGCTGTGAGGTGTGTTTCCAGCGTGCGTGATCTCCTGCAGTCTGTGAAATCGGCTATGACATCAAACTCGTTTTTTGACACGGTGAATGTCGGACATACACCAAACTTCACAGTTGCAATCGCACATCGTTCTGGGTAGTCCTGGATGTAGTTGAGGAGGAAAGGGTGGACAGTTATGTTCCCGAATCGCATTGTCGGTATCATTATTCCGTCATGAGATGCCTCCTTCGCAAACTGCAACACCACTGTAAGGGCCTTGTGCAAAATGATGGTCTTTCGCTTTCTGAATGCGGTGGACTGCAGACCCCATCCTTTGTCACGTGGACGATGATGAAGCAAAGGAAGATAGGGGCTTTGGATGCGTGGTCGGCTAGTGACATCATCAGAGGGTACGCCGTCTGTTTTTGACGATCGTTTGTGTGTGTATTGTCGGAATACAATGAAAAAGGGATAACATAACGTGGATTACCATTCCCGTCCACACCTTTGTCCGCTCGAATGATCGACTGGATGTGATAACTTAGCGCCCCGCTGCGTGGGCCGGATATACTGAGGTGCTCTGACGGCAGAGACACTTCTAGAGAAGACACCGTCTCACATTTCTGTAATGCGATATGAAAAATCGATAGAAATGTCGTTCGCCAGTCGCGGTGTCACAAGATGGCGTGCGCATCTCGTGGCCAATCGTCACAACGTAGATCCAACTCTTTCCATCCAGCAGCCTCTGCTAGACTCCCTGCCTATGTCAAACACTCTCGACTATTGCGATACGCGATATCTCTCGTGCTGAAACTCGGGTGTGTGAGAAGTGACAAGAGAGCATCACTCTGCGACATACCAACGCCGCCCCTGGTGGAGAAAATCAGTGCCGCCAGCTTGCGAGAGCTGTCAAAAGACTTGACAGGCTGCGGTTGCTGCTCTTCGAATGTCCCGCCCTCCCCGTCTACATTCTCGCGCGCCCCGACGTCCTCGCTCTCATCGCTCACGAGATTCACTGCACCTATACTTGATGGTCCGGCGTCATCGACCACACCCATCTCCTGCCCATGTGTTCTTTCGTCCACGGTTATCACGCGGGGATCCCCGGGGTCCAAGCCGGGGTAGGGGTTCCACCCCCGGACCCCCGGCGCGGGGCTACCTGACCCTCGCCCCTGCCAAAACACCTATGCCCCTGCCCCAACCCCGCCACCCCCGCTCCCAGCCCACACCCCCGCCCCC
>BFEA01000384.1:1352191-1387299 GCA_003427395.1 Chara braunii | reverse complement strand
TCGTTGCCATCGACACACTACGCACCACACCGCGCAAGACAACATCGCAGACAACCCAGGGACTCGGTTAACGACCTTCGACATGCGGCGGTGCACACCCCATCCACGACCACCTTGGGGAAATGGTCGCGCCACGTGCCGACCGAAGCTGTTGCCAAAAGTACGTCCACGCCATGGCGGGGGGAAGGGGGAGGGGGCCGGCGCCCGTTCGGGGGGCCAAAGGGGTCGCACCGCCGGTTTATAAAACAATGTGTTGAACATGCTCAATTTGCATCGCACCGCCCCCGGAAATTGTGCACGCGACAAGCAAAGAATCTGAGTGACGGGCGGCACTGGCAAAAACACGACGTCAATGACAGCTCGGAGAACAGATCCACGCACAATGCAAGGAACGCATGTTTGTTATCCAATTTTTTTTTATTTTATTTTTTTTCCCTGAACAAAATCTCCACCCTTGTTTTCTTGCCCGTTTTTTTTTTTTTTTTTTCTACCAATCCCACGGTCTCGTTATATATCTCACCAATCCATGTTCTCAACCCCGCGCCTCCACAACATCAATGTGTCCATGAAAACATCACGGTTCAGTACTGTGGGCCACAAAAAGGTGAAAACAGGTCATTAGCGTCGGCGTTTCCACGCAGTAGTGAACTACAATGCTGGGAACTTAAGACCAAAAATTTTCCAACACACACATGTTGGAAACATGTTGGACCAACGTTGATCACATGTTGAAAACATGTAGGCCGCATGTTGGTAAACGGTTTGAAACATGGACCCGACCCTCCTAAACGATTGGCCGCATCATTTGACGTAATTCCAATGTTAGTTCCAACTTGTGAGCAAGTTGAAAACTTGATGAAAATTTCTCACAAATTTTCTATTGTACTATAGGAAGTTTGTGAGGAACTTCTCCCTTATAGTTGGGCCTATGAGAAAATTGTTGATGAAAGAGAAACTTTGGTTATGAACTTATGAGATAAAGATTGTGAGTCTGTGTTCAATAAGTTGAAACATACGCTAACCGACGACATTTTCAACGTGATAGGGAACGGTGATGGATCATCATATCGCATTGATGTACCCCCTCACCTCGAGACATACCCCGTCTCTTACGCTTCCAAATTGCTACCATATGCAGAAGGCCAAAAATTTCCCACTTGGTTGTCCATGTTTCCTCCTTCCATGAATGGAAGATATGAAGTCGCACAAATATTGGAACATGGATACTTCTCCACAGGTGGCAGGGGAAGACCACAGAAGTATTACAAGATAAAGTTTTAAAACTCAGCCAAAATCAAAATCAAGATGGTTCACTACAAAACTTCTACCTGCTGCACCTGACGTCGTCGCTGCGTATGAGTGTAGGTTAAACCACCACTACCCCCATCGGACTAAATTCGTGTTTCGTGGCCTTACAGACAGGGTTCTAAGGGGGGCGGCAACTGGCAGATGCAAGCGGTTCCGGTCCAAAAATTTTCAAGCGCGAACTTTGGCCATTTTTCACGTTTAGAATAATTAACGAAAAAATCTGAAAATTTGAGATCCTGTAGATTAGGTTGTGAAATTTCCAAGGAAAAAAAAAAAAAAAAAAAAAAAAAAAAACGTGAAATAAATGTCGCGCCGTTTCGTTGCATTTTTCATTTCTACCACTCTACCATGTGTGGGCCAACAGGAAAAATACTCCAAATTTCGCGATTTTTTGCATTCTGAATGTTGACTTAGGAAGTCTGAAAATTAGAATGTCCGTAGATGTTGTCGCTAGCTTTACAGGAAAAATATTTTAAAAAATTTTAAAAATCATTTTAACAGCGAAATAAATCGCGGGGGCAATTCAACGTATTTTCCAAGTTTGTCACTCCATTAGTTCTTCCCATTGTGCTACCTGTAGCCCTCATGGACCTATGCTACCGGTCCCCCCTAATTTATGACGACAGGGGTAGTGATGGTTTAAAAGAGAATTCAGCCTAAAGAAGTTGTTTTTGCGATGACTCTCGAAATTGGGCAGCGAGGTTAAATGAGAATTGAGCCTAAAGAAGTTGTTTCTGCAATGGAATTCGAAATTGGGCCCGATGCAATGCCTCAACTCAAATATGCACTAGGCGTGGACTGTGGGTCGCCATTTTGGTCAAAGACTCGAAACGTGGGTCAAAGGTCACGCCCAAGTCATGAAAACGCCTACTCGAAGGCCTACTGCTGTGGGGTACCAAAGGCAAGGCCAAAAATGGCCTTAAGAGGCCCAACATGAGACAATTGACCTTGGGAAAGTCAACAACCAACCTCAGCTTGGGACTTTAGGCCCATGAGTCAAAGTCAATATGAACATAGCCTCGGTCGTAGATCAGACACACACCTTTGGTTGTCTGCAGGTATTTGGAAGGAATCAAGACCAAGTGGAAATCTGCAACTGTATGAGATCAAGGTCATTGGCTAACAGAGGATATGGGTCATCGTATCCGAGAGACCAGAGGCTGGTCAACATGAGTCCACACTATAAGGTTGACCCAACCCTATTGGACGACATTCAGTCTTGCATATGCTGCTTGACGCTAGCTGAACGCTGGTACGGTGCCATAGCTTTATGTTGATGTCATTCTCTGTCTACGATGTCAACTGTGCACTTGATTATGTTGATGTGACTCTTGCCACACCGATTACGACATTGATGGAGTATGCGAGGAGGAGTAAGATCAGGGTTTTGAGAATGGTTGATTGAGAGAGGAAAGCTTATCTGATCGTGATCAGTCCACATTGCGCATTGTTGTACGTCTTCAGGAGGAGTCTAAGCCATCCTCCCTGGTTGAAGGCTAACGTGGTTGGGGGATGGGCAGCGTGTTGGAATCTGCTTACTGTTAGAGCTTATCAGGGAAGGCTGTTTGTTGACGTGGTGACTAGGGAGGTGCACGAAGAGAAAGTCATTTGTGAGGGAACTGTGTCTACAATGATGATGGATACTCTCTCTTCCACCCTCTACGTCTCATCTCTCTCTCCTCAACTTTTTTTCTGGTTACGAGACATTGAGATACTTTGATAACAAGTATGGTTTCATGTACGATTTTTGGAGATATTGATTCGGCGCTGAGACATTCTGTATCTTGACATTGGTGAGCTTTCCACTAGACTGGGTCCATTGCATGTACATGCACAAGAAAATATACAAACGAGAATGTTCTCTATGAAGATGTATATGCAATGTATTATGCACGTAAATATTTTTTTTGTGGTGCAATAAGTATTGTAAAGCCAGTTTACTTGGATCGATATATAGGCTGACTTTGGGTGTCAAGTTGCCCATCCTAGCCAGGTCGGGGAAGGTCCTGACTTCTTCGTCAACTTCGACAGAAAAAAAGAAAACTTCGAGAAATGAATATTTGGTTGAGAGAATTTTTTTTCTTCAGGTTTTGTTTAATTATAGTGTCCAGCGTCCCACACATCCATGGTACTCTCTCGACCGCCTTCCCCGCTTATGGTTGGGGGATCCTGAGACCACGACAGTTATTACCTCCCTCTCGAGGGGATGTACCACTTCTCCTGCATTTTACTAGTACCCGGTACTGTTGCAACGAACCACTTATATTCTCACTCCAAGCATATGCATCATGAGAGTTCACACAAAATCCACACCGAAGTCCAGAGATGGATTGACCAAATTACTGCAGCTCCTAAAATTCAATGAATGATCATATTATATAAAACTAGAGTTTGAGTCACCAAACGCTCATTGGCGCAATCATTATATTATACAGATTCAGTGTTTGAGTCACCAGGCGCTTATCATCGCAACACTCAGCAGCCTCAATCTGGTATGCATCTCTCTCTCTCTCTCTCTCTCTCTCTCTCTCTCTCTCTCTCTCTCTCTCTCTCTCTTTTGGACTCTCTGAGTCTCTGTTACTATGATGATCATAACCCTAGATACATCCGCCTCCTATACATTCGCTACTACTTTTACTATTGAGCGACTATGGCCGCTTGTCTTCCTCAACAGAGCGCTGCCCAGCAGGGCTCCCTAGCGCTCAGACATTCGTAATAGCGCACAAACACCGGCGCTTCAACCTTCTGGCAAATAATCAATTTGTTTGAATGAGGCTGGGCCGATCTTCTTATTGACATGGACTTGGCCTGATTTGACTTGGTACTAGCCGCCCATGGCCTGTTTGCTTTGGAATATTGAGGCTCGGTAGCTTCCAGACTTTTCTTAAGCGCTCCTGCATTTTGACTGTGGGATTGAACTTGAGGGTCGAGTATCGGTCAAATTTTGACCATTGTGGCTTGGGGTTACACGACTTGACACTTTTATGCTTTTGGCCGGCTAGGCCTTTCCCTGACTTGAGGACCTTGACCCTGAGACTCGAATTTTGGGGTGTGAAGAAAACTTTCACTCTTGCCGACCTGATTTCGAGGCCCTCTGAGAAAATTACAAACCTTAATGGTCTACTATGTTATGTCAACTTATGTGTGGGACCGTCTCAATTAATTCATCTCTAGTAAACCGTTGATCTTCCGTAGGCTCCTGGTAAGCAAATCTGACCTTGTACTTTCGCTGGGGCCTCCCTCTGCGTCCTAACCTGTACACATCTTCTGCAATTATCTTATCTACGTCGTACTTGTCATTCATGTCAAGAGGAATCATATATCTTCTTTATGGGAACTTATCATTACCAGCACAGAGAAGAAACTTTGAGGCATGAAATACCTCGTACGTATGTAGATGAGGTGAAATTTAAACGACATAGGAGGTGACATCAAGGATTTGCCATGGTCCTCTATACGCAGCACACGTGGTCAACGACAACAGAAAAAAAATGGTGTAATTAAAAGCGAGTTTATCACATACATTTGCGTATACAACAGATTGTAAACAGTTTATAAACTGTTTGAGGGAGGGCTTCATGTATATATACATGAAGCCAATCAATCTTGTTTGGACAAACATTGATCATGTTCTCTGTGTTGATATTGTTGTTTTAAACTTTATACAAACAGTTTAACAACAATTGATTTTGTGTTGAAAATTTCGCTCACGTGTTGAAAATCGGTTGATAAACAGTTGATATCCTGTTGAAATCATGTTGGAATAATATGGTTGTGAATTATGTCAATAATTTGACATATTTACGCTGAAAAAACATTCAGAATTACATTATAATGTTGTTTGCATAATATTCTTACGTGTTTAAAATGTGTTATTGATGTTGACATCATTGAAAATAAACTTCGTTATACTTATGAATCTAATGTATTTACATGGGTCCTTTTTTTTTTTTTTTTTTTTTTTTTTTTTTTTTTTTAGTTCTCTTTCTCTCTCTCTCTTTCTCTCTTTTTTTTTTGTTTTTTTTTGTGGTGTTTTGTTTTTTTGTTTTTTTTCTCTCTCTTTCTCTCTCTCTCTCTCATCCACATAATAGAAGGATGCAACGAAGTTTGTTTCGCATAGCACAAAATCACACAAATTCTCCATAATACCTATCATGGTCATTGCAGAACTTCTTATATATGTGCAGTTGAATAAGTGTAGCATCAAATCGATATGTGTTTGTTTCACAACATAATTGTGCAACTGCAAAGTTGATGGATGAACAAGAAAGGTAGATAATATTTTCTGAAGTAAGTAAGAACTCACTTTTTGTAATCAGGAACGTTGACAAGCGTTTTTGGAGCATATTATTTTTCAAATTATTATGTGTGAATAACTCGGTTGTTTCAAGCGACACTTCTTGTAGTCGGTTGGTGCATATATTTATGTGCTGCAATGCCTATGGTAAGTCATAAAATAGTATGCACCCACCAACCATATATGCAAGCATTCGTAGATACGTGATAGTAGAAGATTGAGGACGATTATAAAATAAGAGCATAATATCCTTTATGAAAAGTTTTTAATGCTGACGACGAAGCATATTATTTTTCAAATTGTAAAGTATAAATAACTTTTTGTTTCAGATGACACTTCTTGTGGTTGGTTGGTGCTACATTTACGTGTTGCAAAAGATATGCTAAACCATAAAATAATATACATCTACCGACCTCATACACAAACATTGTTAGGTATGTGATAGAAGGTTAAGGATGATTATAAAATAAGAGCGTAATATTCTTTCTAATAAGTACTTAATACCGATGACATTTATATATGCATATAAGTCAGTGAAACTCACGAAACAATTCATCACATCCCCTCGTTTATTGTTCTCTTATCCCTCTCTGTCAACGTTTTACCGTGCTGTTTTATTTTATGATATATATATATATGTATATACATATATATGTATATATATATATATATACATATTACAATGTGCAAATTGTGAACGTTTTGCAAAAGAAAAAAAACATGAAACTGTTCAGCTACGATTTTCGCTATAAAGTGATACCGTGTGGCAATTCTTCTAGTCGTTTGATTATCACATTTATGCATTATAATGGATACATTATGTCATAAAAGAGTATACACTCACCCACCTTATGTGCAAACATTGTTGTATACTAATAGAAAACAAGAAAATATTATAAAATAAAAATATGATATTTTTTATGAAAATTGCTTAACATTGATGATGTCTATATATGTTTATATATATATATCGTCACAAATAGAACTGCCCGGTAAACCGTAGGCAGAGAGAGAGAAGAGGACAACAAACGAGGGGCTGTGACATATATATATATATCGAGAGATATATACAGGGTTGCCGGCGTTCGGGACGGGCCGAACACCCGAACCCGAACGCCCGAACGTTCGGAACTCCCTCTCGACGCGTTCGGACGTTCGACCGAACCCGGAACCTAAAAAAAAAAAAAAAAAAAAAAACAATAAAGTTTTCAAAAATTCTGAAAAAACACTATATCATGCAGAAGAATAAACTAGACAACATTTGCCTCAACAATACATCCAAATTCCTTACCAAATTTGAAATAAAAATCAAATACAAAAAAAAAAAAATATTAATGAAAATAAGAAAAAATCAAACGAGAATAAAATTATTGCATGGGCGAGCAAGTTTTAAACACCGCCATCTTTGGCGATTTTTTTTTTTTTTTTGGCTTTGTCGAATGCCATGAAATTTTATACATATGTATCTTACATAATAGAGAACCTACAAATAAAGTTTGAAAAAATAATAATTTTTTGAGGCCCCGAAATGAAGGGAAAACAAAAAGTGTAAAGAGAAAAAAAACAAATTAGTAAGTGGGAAAGCAAGTTTTGATACCACCATCTTTGCCAATTTTTCATTGTTGTTTGGGTGCACGGAATGACTTCAAAATTGAGAGACAGGTAGCTTACATAACAGAGAACTCACAAAAAAAAATCATAAAAAAAAAATAATTTTTAGGTACCAAAGTATTTTTTTGCGGGGTCCGAACCCCTTCGAGTTCGGACCCCGTACGGGGACCCGAACGCCCGAACGTTCGGGGGTCAGCTTAGGGGCCTCCGCACGTTCGGCCTGGCAACTATATATATATATATATGTATGTATATATATATATATATATCGTTATATATATATATATATTAATATTTTAATTCTTAAAGTTTTATAAATTAAAACTAATAATAACAACAAGTTTATTTCAATCATTACCACAAAATTGTTAATAACAACAAAGTTTGAAAACGTTTCTTAACTCATCCGTTAATGCGTAGCCGTCAAGGTAAAAAAAAACAAATTCTCGCAGAAAACTCTAGTTAATAAAAAATCAAACTCGTATACTTTTCGTTTAAATCAATGCATTTCATTCTAAATATGAGTATTTCAATCTTATTATCATCGTTTTTTTGTAAATCAGATTGAAATTACTAGTTAAAATAAAAATCTAAAATAAAATTTGAAACATTTTAAATGGACTGAAAATGACAATTAGACTGAAATTTGAAATTTGGACAAAGCTTGAACTGTTTGTGGACTGAAATTCCAGCAAAATTATTAACTTTGGATTAAAATTGCACCAAAAAAATTCAATTTTGACATAAATTTCACAGAAAATACTTGATTTAGAGAATAAATATTACTGAAAGTTTAAGATGTGGACGAAAAGTTTGATAAAATGTGGACGAAATGTAAACCAAAATTCTAATTGAAATTTCACCCAACTTACTGAAATTGAACTGAAATTATATTGAAATTTTCACATGCGGACAAGAAGTTGGACTGTATTTCCACCAAAATTTTCAGAGAGTCGTGGGTCATATACACAACTCATAACTCCACAGATGATGATCAATGAATAGAATTTTGTGTATTTACTAATCGCAAAGTCAAAAAATTATTTAATAAAAATAATAAATTAATAAACAGAATAACATATACATACCTTGATAACTTGGCAAAAACAAACTGAAAGATATCAAGGATTCCATAAGATTATATAATCATTCAACTTGCAAATTGCAAATCGAGACAACACTCGTGAACTTGTGTAAATATTTGTGTTTGTACATGTATGCATGTATGTGTATGTGTGTGTGTGAGAGAGAGAAAGATATAGAAGGAGAGGGGATAGGAAGACCAAGGGGAAGGAATAAAAAAAAAAAGACGGTGAGAAGAGAGAGAGAGAGAGAGAGAGAGAGAGAGAGAGAGAGAGAGAGAGAGAGAAATGAAGATAAAAAAAAAAAAACAAATTTAAGTTTATATTTGCAACTAGTAAGAACAACTTCAATAGGCTCCTTAGCCATAGTAAAACTTTGTGATTCCTATAATAAACACCAATTCAACTACACAAAGACGTCGTCTCTAAATTTTGGTAAATCAATTTTACAAGACCGCATCCACCTTACGAAAGGTGAGCACGCGCACTCAATACGTTTATAAAGAAAAATAGTTTTTGTTGCTTCATAACAACAGTAAATAAAATTCTAACTCAACTACTTGAAATGTGTAGAAAGAGAGTGCACGCAGAAGTTAAAGATCCTAAGAAGGCGCAAACAAAAATAGAGAGGGGGAGAGAAAAACTAGGAAGAAACTGAAAAATAGACAAGAAGTTATTTTCTCTCCTGCTTCAATGCCTACACTACAATAATCTTTGCAACCTCCTTGTACTACTATCTATGGTGAGGAAAATCAACTGTGCTGAGGGATTCTTCCAATTCATTTGTCATTCACAATTTTCGTCCACCAGATATTGGCTGCCTTAGGACTTGGCTTTGCATATTTGCAACCAAAAAAAAAAAAAAAAAAAAAAATTGCATAATCAACATCACTTTGAAAAATAATGGAGTCTTGAATGACATAATTATCAAGATCGTGTGCGTGTGAAAAAGACCCAATGTACTATTCACCGCCTTAGTCAACGTGAAAATACTAAAATAGAGGTCTCTAGATAGTGTGATGATAATGATGGAATAAATGACCATACGCAAGGAAGCAAAAAGTAGTATGAGTGTGAAGTTCTTGTTTTGCATGGATGTAACAAATAGGGGCTCCTGCAGCCGCTCACAGTAGAGATAGAAACTGTTACATCCTAATATTATCCATCCCTGTTCACATATACGTTAAGATACCTTTTCACAACAAAAACTAAATTTCAATCTCATGATTTGTTCCTGCTAAATAGATGTAAAACCAATACCATTTGAAAAACCTTTATTGTGGAACGTGTATGACAATAAGTTAATATGCATTGCTTATAGCAGCAAGTAGGTGTCCACCGTGAATATGTCGCCAACACACACCCACTCCTCTTCCATGTCTTTCTCTGCTAACTTCCTCCTCCCTCTCGGCTACCTCCTCCTCCCCCCCTCTTCCTCTGACATCTATGCAACTCAACAATAAAAACGGACAACACGCCTTGCACATAAAAAAAAAAACACAAGCCCACCTCCCGATTTCAGATCACGGCTTTCTTTCTTTAAAGCATGCAACATGTATATGGAGTGACTGTGTGACGAAGTGAAAGAAAAAAAGCAGGGTCAAAATTTGCCACAACTCTGTCATTGGCTCATGCAGGTCGTACTATGTAGGTTGGGCGTTATCATGTGGCGTGGGTGATAGTACGTGGGCTAGGTAGTATCATGTGTAACGGAAAGCACCATGCGGAACAGGTATTATAGGGATCGGATAGTAGTGACACACACACACACACACACACACACACACACACACACACACAGTATCCTAAGAAAAGAAATGCGCACTTGGGCACAACATGGCCCCTGACCTTATCGACTGATCGATATTATATAGCGTGCATGGTACTGTGAGTTGGATGGCAGCATGTGGACCAGGTGACCAATGTGGGGTGTGTCATACTATGTGGACTGGAAGGTACCAACACACACTTACTTAGGAGTAGTGGTAGCTAGGTAGTAAAGGTGAATTGAAAGAATTTAAAAGGTGATGAAAAACTTGAGAGAAAAAAAAAAAAGAACAACCATTTGTTCTCATTTTTTGTAAGTTCAAGCCTCAAGGTAACTTGGACGAAAAAAGTCAGAAGAGGTAGTGAAGAAGAACTATTTTGACGGGTATAGAGAGATAAGGTCATTCAGGATAGAAAGGGTAAACCTCAGAAAATGCTAAATCATATTAATTTTATTTTCACTATAACCACGAGTTTCTTTTTCGGCACTCGTTAAATTTTTCTATTTCCAAATACAAGTGTTTTTGACATGTAGGCAGGTGAGAGGTAGAAAGAGGAGAATCCTTTTCTTCATCTCAGATAGGCAAAATCAATCTTTTTTTCAAACATCTCTCTACCTACCTGCACATGCAACCCCGTACCTAAGTCAGACCTTTCAAAGCAAACAAATTCAAAGAGATCAAATGCAACCCCGTACCTAAGTCAGACCTTTCAATTCACATGCAAACACACATTCTCTTTGCCTTTTCAACAAACATTCAATGAACAGGGTGAAACAAGTGTCGGTCCACATAGGTGTAAAGGGAAGTTTTAGTCATTCAATTGACCTTGAGTTGAGTTTGAATCGGCTTACGCAAGAAAGCAGAGATAATGTCTCAATCAAATAGAAGATAAATCATCTTAAAAAATAAAAATATGCTTGGAACAATCACACAAGTTGTGGTCCTTCCGACCGATTCATGACTCACGTCCTTTTCCTTTGACCTCAACAGGCCAAGGTTGGGTCCACAAAAATGACTCAATGAGATAACCCTCGAAGAGGGTGTTCTCAAAAATAAGTCTCACGTGATTCAAACATCATCCCCGATGACCCTAATGCAGTCTCAATCGGACCACATCCCCCAAGGATTGTCCCAAATCAAACCGCAGGCCAAAACCGCCTTCCATCACTTCACTCAGAGTAGTTTGAAATGTGGGAACGCAAACCGCACACGCCCCAAAATTGCGAGCCCTAAATCCGTTCCAACTGGTCCCAAATGGTTCCTACACTCTCACCTGCAACACCAGATGACTCCAACACCGAAACCATTCGCACTGCGCTTTCCAAAAAAAATAAAGGCGACCGAAGGTGAAAACCGCATGTGCCGCGAGCCCCAATGACTACTCCGCATCGCACGCACACTCCAAGTTTTCTCGTGGATTACAATTCACTGATGAGATTGAACTATACACTTGTTGCATACACCATTGCAACCAATCTTCCCTGCAAATCAAGCACGCACAAAAACGAAGTCAGCATCTTCGTGTATACCTCATGTTGTTTCAAGCCAAATTGTGAATTTGCCGAATTTGACATTTTTAGATTTCATGGATCTGTTATCCTCAATCAAAATGTTTGCATGATGTGCCACGAATCAGGTTGAGCATGCTCTATAGAGAGGTACAAGAGACAAAATGGAACGTGGTCGGTAGGTGCATACTAATATAACGACCACAAGTGTCCACAATGACAAATTTGTATGCACCTACCGACCACGACTTTGTTTGTTGCGCAATATGCTCCGAGTCGGAAGAGGGACAAAACGAAAATTCTCATGACGTTGGGAAAGCAACATCCCATTTATCTTTGACCTACTTGTTCTCTCTCTCTCTCTCCCTCTCTCTCTCTCTCTCTGTCTTCCTCTCTCTCTCTCTCTCTGTTTCTCTCTCTCTCTCTCTATATATCTATCTATCTATCTATCTMTCTATCTCTTTCTCTCTCTCTCTCTCTCTCTCTCTCTCTCTCTCTCTCGTTCTGTATGTGTGTGTGTGTGTGTGTGTGTGAGTGTAACGAAAATAGACCGAGTTCTCAACTTCCAAATAAAATGGAACGTGATAGAAGGTGCATACTAATGTAAAGACAGTTCGTATCCACACTGGAGAAACTGAGTTTCAACAGAAAAAAACTAAGCTTTTTAAAAATATGTTGATTAACTTTATTGGGTTAATAATCAGTTTACAAAATTGTGTGCACATTATTTTTTAATCTTGGAAGGTTAATTAACATTTGAGTGAGAAACACACAAATGGCACAACGTTGCTTCAATAGTAACAACATTAACTTTAGCTAACAAACAATTAACTTTGAATTAAGCAAACCATCTCTACAATGTTCGAACAAACGTTMGATGAATGTTGATCTCATTRTTGGTTGAATGATCGCTCYACATTAGCCCAATGTTTCTTTCATTGTTGGTTCGAATGTTGTTAAAATGTTGAGAAAATGTTTTTATAATTGTCGCTTGATTGGTCTACCAAGGTGTCTTCAGCATGAAGTAATGTTTGATCAACATTTTGTTTTTGTTGGCAAAAAAACACCGGGAAGGGTAGGAGGGGGGGGGGCTTGCCAGAGGTTGAGAAGTCGTTCACGTTGTGTAAGCATCAGTAATGCTACCTATACTGATATTAGTAGTACCAATACTTATAGTGCTAAAAAGCATCGTATGAGCGGAGGAATAAAAAGACGGCGAGCGGGAGAAAGAGTGGTGGAGGACGGAGGTAGGAGGACAAGTTATGGAGGAGGGGCCCATAGTAGCAGCAGTTGTGTTGCCAAAAGTAGTAGCAGTAGACAAGGTCGTAGTGCTTGTGTAGTAGTAGTAGTAGTAATAGTAGTAAGTGRAAGTAGTTGTAGTAATAATTGTTACGATTCTGGTTGTGTAATTGCAATTGAAATGAAAGAGTTTGGAAAGAGAAATAGACAAGGGAAGAAGAATAAATAAGAATGGAAGAGAAGAAGATGTACACCAGCAAAGACCGATGTCAAATCTCTTTCCCACTCGCCACCATCTCCAACCACCTTGAACTCCSCCAATATTTTCTTAACAATAAGAATAATAACATTAAAAGAATAAATCAGAATCAATGTCCGAATCTTCTTCTTACCACCAACTCTAGAGGTCCACCATCACCACATACTACAACTTTTTCCTTCTCCTAGTAGGTGGGTATGGCGGACTAGCGGAGCCCAACTCTGATGTTCAAAGGACAACGCAAAGCTGATATGCTCCCCCTACTCAGGCCGCCATGCCTATCTCTGCCTCGAAGTCGTCCTCGAAGAAGTACACCTCGTACAGGGCCTTCTATGTGTAGCACCAACGAAGAAGATGAAGATGTCATCCACCAGATCCAGGTAAGTGCCCCCGTCACTTTCCTCCTCCTCCTGCACCCCTGGAGTCTGCAACCTGGTCCAAACCCTCTCTCTCTCATTCCACAAAGCATCACAAACCAGATGCGTGTGTGGTTAAGCGCCAAGTGCCCACACATCCGTCATCCATTGAAGCGGCACGCTTGCACAATTTATATATGTATATATATCGTCAAAATATATGTATTATAGTCAATAAAAGGATGGAGGGCAAAAAGCAACATGCTCACAGAGTCAACACAAAAGGTTCCACCARCACGAAAGCGCTGRCCACATTCGCTAATGGTCCAAAAGAACTTGGAGAGGAGAGTCCTCTGCGTCGGTCCACAAAGCCACACGATTAATTGCAACAAGTACAACGACACTGACACTGAATTCATCCCAAAGGACATGTGGCACCATGTTATGTGTTGCAGCTAACTGTGATTGTGGTTGTGTGATGCAGAAACACATACACACATTTGTCTATGCTGCAGCTAAGTTATTCTGTTGCTGCAGCAGAATGATGCAGCTTGTGTGCGTGTGTGTGTGTGTGTGTGTGGCTGTTTGTGTCTGTCTCACAGTGTCATGTGCTGCACCTAAGTGTGATTCACACACACACACATACACACACACATACACACACACACACACACACACACACATAGAGTGTCAAACACACACACACATGTGTGTGATATAGCTACTTGGCTACAACACACACACGTGTGTGTGTGTGGGGGGGGGGACTGTCTGTGCGTGTGTCACGGTGTCATGTGCTTCCCCGAAGTGTGATTGTGGTTGTGTGATGTGTCACAGCAGTCACACACACACACACGCATACACACACACACACACACACACAACAAAAACCACGTGGTGTGATTTCACCTCGCAACCCCTGACCCCTTCCCCCTATTTCCGCCTACTTCCCCCTTGCCCTTTCCCCTTCCCCCTTTCCTTCTCTCTGCAAGGAATATGAGTGAGACAGATACACAGAAAACCAAGTTGCAAAATCATGCAGAAGTCCAGATAGTCATGTAACAAGCAGAGAGCTCAAATGAACCAAGATTCCATCCAAATAAGAGCAACACAATGAACTCGTGAGCCCATGTTCAAGCCCTCAGACCACACCAACGCAGTATTCAATATCGCTCCTCTCTGTCTGGCGCACAACGCCCAGCCTACTCTACTACTCCTACCTAGCCTACTTACGTTCATGCAACAGGCTCACTTCGACTTGGAAGACCAATGTACATGTCGTCAACACCAATGCCAACCTCCCACATACACTAGGTATGTACTCTCGTCTCCCTCATCAACCCCTGTCCACCCATTTCTGCGCCTCCTCCCAAAGACCCCCTATCGCCCTCCTCTACCTCCGCGCCCTGCAGCCCAGCTATGGCCGATAGCGCCCCACTGCCCTGCAACACCCCTCACCTCTCAGCGCCCGCACGTGCCCCAACCAGCAATGCGCATGCAGACACTTGCTTGCGAGCGCAACAGCGTGTCACCATTGCCTGCCGACGCCAGAATGCCTTTCCTGGCTGGCTCACTTCCAATATGGAAGTGACAGCTGCTGCTGGACTCCTTGGGCCTGGCCGTGGAAGTTTCAAGTAGCTTCTGGTCGGGCCCCGGTGTCTGCGCCCAGGCCCATCTCGACAGTTGAGGGCCTAGGCCCTTTTCAGTTAGGCACACTGTTACATGCCCAGTTGGGCGATGTATGTAAATAGCCAAGGATCTGCAATAAAGTTCTTCTTCTTCCTCTTCTTAGTCCACCATCTCCCTCTCACCCTCTCGCTATCTGACTTCACTGCATCAGCAGCGTACGAGAGAGAGAGAGAGAGAGAGAGAGAGAGAGAGAGAGAGAGAGAGAGAGCTTGGTGACATTTGGATCCAGACTTGACGCTGGGCTTCAGACATTTTGACGAGGGATTATTTGGGACTTGTAACAAGGACTTGGTGTTAACGACTTTCCCATCTGCCCCTCCTCTTCTTCGTCTGTTCCCCTCCTCTTCGTCTGTGCATGATCTGGACCTGGCGCATTCTTCCTGTGTGTAGCGCCAGRCCTCCTTCACACCTTGTGATGGAGATGATGCATGCTTAGTCGGCRTWGSAACATTGATTGGGCTYGTCATTGGTATTCTAGCATTCTGCTGCGCTGTCTTGCACTACGTGAGAGAGGTCAGTCCCGGTCAGGTCAGGGCTTATATTTAAGTCTTCCGTTGCGCCACAAGGCGCCATTTTGTATGTATCAGGACCTCTTCCTCACACCCAGGGGGCTATGGCGGATCACCTCCCCTAGTGCCAGCCTCACTACCTCCAGTCTCTAGAGCTCTTCTCCCTAGCTCATGGCCTCCACAAAGCTCCCAAACTAGCATGGGCTCTCCTCTCCTCTCTCCAAGTGAAAGAGTGCTCTCATGAGCTCATTTGGGCAGCATGGGTACTCCTTATGCAGTTGTGAAAGTGCGGACTGAATTCCCAGCTTATGTAGGCTGAAACCGGTAGTCCGACCAGCCCATGAGCCTCCCCATAAGCCTTGAGGTGAACCGAGGTACCCCCAAGGCAAAATTCCACTATTAGGCCTTTCTGGAGGTATCTGAACCTCTTTTGGCCTAATACATGCAGTCCGAGTGGTTGGTACCAACTGAGATTGCCTTTTGGCCTACTCCGGCCTCCTTTTTACGTCACAAATGCTGCCCCCTTGGGTCCTAATGCCCAAGGGGCAATTTTACTTGAAAGAAAAAGACCTTGTGGGCCTTTTTCTCAATTTTTTTTAGTTTCTACCCCATTTTTGGTAGGCTGAGATATTTTTTCATGCAGCGACACATTTTCAGTTTTTGATCTGGCTGAGATCCAAGGCCAGCAATAATCCGTGCCATCCCCTAGTAGCCCTTGCTTCAATTTTGAGCCCCTAAGTCCACTTTTTCAATTTTTGGTGCATCTGGATCTCTTTTTGGGCCAAATGCACAGTTTCGTCTTTTTCCCTCTTTTGTTTCTTTCCATTTTGGGTTGCCACCTCATTCCGGAGCTAGCCGTTTTGAGTTGGCCCACAAAAAAACGGCTAGTTCCTCTCCATCATGAGATCTGATCTCAGATCCATGGTCCAAAAGAAGATTGGTCATTTCCTTTTTGCATTTTCTCTCATTTTCCGCTTTTTAATTCAGATTTTTTTTAGATATGGCCCCAAGGGCCATATCTCTACAATCCGGATTGCCCTCCCTCATTCTAGGAGGTATGAGGTCACAGTTGGGACCTGCCAGTCCCTACTGTGCAGGTCCCAATAGGCCGGTACACTCTCCTCCACTCTTTTCTCCCTTTGTGTCTCATTCTCCCTCATTTTTCTCTCATTTTCTTTTCTTTTTGTTTTATTTCAGTTGTGACAAGTGTCAAACTGTTGTGCACCCTCTTTCTAGGTCTTAGGGCCTTATTTAAGGCCAGGTTCATGGCTGTTACTTGGCCGTTATATCTCGGAATCCAACAATGTCACCCCCATGCTCCTAGAGGGCTCCGTTTTGCCTCCGTTTGTCCAATTTTGAGCCCCATTTGCTCCGATTTTCTAAGGACAGCCTTTCCTCATGTTGAGCCTCTTGAAACTCTATTTTCTCATGACTAGCTAGCCCGAGATATCTCGGACTGCTGGGCAGCCCTCCCAACACCATTATTTTGCTTTCTTTTCTCCCCATGACTCTCCCACTTGCCCCCACTAGTGCTTGCACTAGCGGTGCTAATATTTTCCACCGTCTAGATTCTTGATCTCGACGGTGCCATTTGCTTGCGCACACATTCCTTGTGCTTGTTCATGGTTCCCTTGGGACATCCCAAGTCCCCGCCACGCTCCTCCATACTAGTTCCATTTTCTTGTCCCGCTGGCGGTCCCGCCGACGCGCGTCCCATTTTCCGACTTTTATTATTTGGTCCCACTTGGTCCCCAGCAACATTCCGGATGGTGTTCCATTTTTATTTTTGGGTTTTTCTTGCCTTTGGTGGTCCCATGATCTCAACATGTGTGCCGATTTTTCTAGGTCATGAGATCTTATCCCACAGTTGTCGTTTACCGTCTCTCATGTCGAAATTGCTCCTTTCTAGCATTTTGGGCTTGACGTGGCTCGTTTTCCCTTAGCCTAGGCATCCTCATGTAGTCCGTTATTTCTCGGACTGCAGTCATGGCTATTTTTCTAGTCCCAAAGCCCCACATCTTGCCCGATGCTAAAAGAAAATAAAGCGTTTGATTTCGAAGTGCATCCGGGCTTAATATTAGCCCCGGATGCACTTAAAACATGTGTTTTCCCTTCCCCATGCAGTCCGTTATAACACGGACTGCAATAGGGGTTAATTTTTCAGCCCCAAAGCCCTTCAACTAACCCCTACTCAAAAGAAAACGAAACAGTCAATTCCCAAGTGCATCCGGACTTGATTTTGGTTCCGGATGCACCTAAAACATGTGTTTCTCCTCATGCATGTAATGTGTTTTATTTCGGTTGCATGGAGCCTTGATTTTCTTTGATTTTCTCTGTAGAAATAAAAGAAAATCAAAGTTTTTTATAACCGCCATATTCCAGAATGAATCTGGTCATGGATGAATCTCCCCAAGTGACCGTTTTTTATCGTTAAGGCATTTTTTTTAATTTTTTTCTTTTCTCTTTTCTTTTCTTTTCTCTTGGACAGTAGGGACCTGCCAGTCCCTACTTGAGGCAGTCCCTATTGACGGCCAACTCACTCACTCCCTCTCACTTTTTTTGTCTTATTCTCTCACATTTTCTTTTCTTTTCTCTTTTTTTTCTAGAATGTCAAATGTCAAGTGACCGTTAAGGCCCTTTTCTAACCCCTTCCTCTTGGTTTTGACCCTTCCTACGTCCAAGGTGCAGTCCGTTATATCTCAGACTGCAATAATGGCCTTCTCATGCCCATGGGAGCTTCCTCTCACTCCTATCTTTCTCCCATAATGACCCCTCCTACTCCGATTTTCACCCGGAGGCCTATTTTTCACACGGGGTCTCATTTGACTCCATTTTCTTGAGGGAGGCTAATCCGAGATTTTTTGGATTGCTCCCATGCCTCCCACTTCAGTTTTCTTTACTTTTTTTGTTCTTTTTGGCCTTCTCGTTTGCTACCGCTAGTGCTTGCACTAGTGGTGCTAATATTCTTAGCCGTATAGATGTTGATCTTGACGGTGCACCTTACCTTTATTATTTTCCACATGTCGCTCCATCGTTTCTCTTGGGGCCTTCTTGTGTCCCCGCCGCTTGTCCCGTCGGTGGTCCCCGACACTTAGTTCCGCCGGTGGTCCCCGACACTTAGTCCCGTCGGTGGTCCCCGACACTTAGTCCCGCTGGCGGTCCCCGGTACTTAGTCCCGCGGGTGGTCCCCGACACATTTCGCCCCGGATGCCATTATTTTTACTTAGTCCCACGTGTCCCCGGGTGCCTATTCCCGAGGTATCCCACGTCCCTTGGGCATTTTGCCGCCCCATGGTGACCCCTCTCCTTTGTCTTTTCTTGCGCCTTGTGCGCGCCGATTTCTTTGGTCGTGGGCCTCCGCTCCGAGGCTCCCGTAGGTGGCCCCCATGTTGGCCCCTTATTCTGGCCTCCGCTCCGCTGTGAGGCGCGTCACGGCACAAGCTCCCTGAACGACCATAAATGTCGTTTGGGTAACACAAAGACCGGAGCAATGCGTCTTTTCGCAACAACGGTCGAGCCGAGTGCTGCACCAAAGAGGCAGTTTGCCAAGTCTGTTGCTTTAATGTGCTGTGAGGATTTGAGGCCTTTTTCTATAGTAGAGGACCAAGGGTTCCTTCGAAACTCGCAGGTTGTTTTAGATATAGGAGTAAGTTCCATGAGGGCCATGAAGATAGAAGATTTGGTTCCCTGCCGAAACACGATCAAGAATCAAGTGGTGTCGATTGCAGAATCACTCCGGATTGTAGTCGTCGCAAAGATGAAAGAGCACTTTGCAGACAAGATGCATGCCAATTTCACTGTTGACCTCTAGACAGATTCGATAAAGAGAAGTTCTTTTATGTCGATCACAACTCATTACATCGACAAACTTTTCAAACTCCACGTTCAAACACTCCAGGTCAAACCGTTTTTTGAGGAGCCACACACCGCTGTTAATGTTTTGAAAGCATTTCAAAAATGTCTTCACGACCTCGGGTGTGAGGATTCTAATAGGTGTGTTGTGTGTTCGGACAGTGGATCGAACATGTGTGGAGTGGAAGGGATTCGTAGGCTGCCTTGTGGCGACCATAAACTCGCAACGGTGTTGACCATTATGCTCAATAAGACCACAACAACAGCGAACACGGTAACGTCAACACCATTTTATAGATTTGACGAATCTGCACCAGAGGTCTTCACCTTGATTGAGAACTGCAAGGAATTAGTTTGGCATGTTAAACAGTCCAACCTGTAGAGGTTGCTGAAAACCACTCTCAAGCAGGAAAATGCTACGAGGTGGAATTCGTTGTTGAGAATGTTCAAAAGTGTCAAGATTAGTTATGGCGACGTCTCAGGATTGTTGATGAGTCGGGGTGGAAACAAAGCGATATTGATTGCACAAATCAATCGTGACCTACTAGAGGAGTTGATACGTTTTCTTGATCATTTTGAGGAAGCAACTCTGAAATTGGAAAGTTATCTGCAGCATGCTCTTCACATCGTGGCTTTCGAGCGAAATGAATTGCTCCAACATTGCGAAATCCGGACGGAGTCTTCAAAGGATGTGGACGAGTCAGGAAAGGAAGTCGTCATTCCACCGGATTCAGATAACATCGCAACAATCTAGAGGTTGGTGAAGGATGTGCTGACGGATAAATGGCATGTGGAAAATCTGCATGTACTCGCTGCCTTGCTTGATCCCCGTCAGAAGGACAGGTTGGAGATATTCGAGGTCCCGTTTGTGCAAGTTAGAAGATGCAAGACCCTATTAAAGACAATCATGCAAAATGTCGCTGAGAACGTTGATGATGATGTGGAGTCGTTGGAAGTGGAGGCTTTGAAAGAACGCCCTTCAAAAAGAAGAAGGACAAGACCGAGGTTGTGCAGCTCTGATGAGGAGGATGAAGGAATGCCGGGAAGGATTGCAATAGTGACGCTGACCTTGACCGAAAAGATTCAAAGAGAGTTCGATCATTATTTCACGTTGAAGTTGACCAAGGATGAAAAACGTACTTTTGAACTCCTCCTCCGGTGGAAAATGAAAGGAATGATTGTCACCACAACGGATAAGCGGGTACTGCTCCCTCCTTTGCCTATCATGGCAAGGGTCGCTCGCTCAGTTTTATGTGTACCCGCATCGAGCTCGAAGAGCGAGTGCAATTTCTCAGATGTGGGGAACACATTGACAACAAAAAGAAATGCTCTTGGTGGTTCAATGGTGAACGACATTTTGTTTGTTAGATCGAACAAGGACTTGATCAACACATAAATATACAGATATGGTTGTTCTATTTTCCCATTTGCCCAATTACATATCCGTTTTAGTGGGCTTCTTGTAGTTCTTGTTACTTGGATAGCGTCGAACACTTCACCTATTCGTATCTGATTGCATATCTTGTTGCTTGTAGTGCGGGTTGAGGTTGTAATGGGTGTCAGCTCGAGTACCGGATCAGGATTACAACAGTGGACCTAGGTTGTATAGCATGACCTAGTTTTTGACAGTAGTGTGAGATTCGATCATGAACCCACATGCTTGGAAATATTTGATCCTCTTGGGTATTACCGGGCTCCAATTGGAGGTGAGTGTAGAGGCTTCGACTCAAACCGCCGATCAAGTGCGCTACCGAACTTTCTGAAAATTATTGACACTGTGTTGCTTGTGTTAATACTGAGATTGTGAGGTATTTTATTTTAATTGTCATTGTCGATATTGTTGATGTGTTAATACCAAGATCTCAAATATTTTTTTGAAATGTTATGTTATCAATGAGATTGTAACGGTGTAAGGGATTGACAAGGGCGGATGCGGGCGGATACGAGTGGGTGCGTGTAGAAAAATTTTAGGTCCTGGATGCGGGCGGGTAATGATGTTCTTACGGGTCCGGGTGGGTCCGGGGGAGGGCTTTTTTTGGGTGTCGGGCGGGTCGGGCGTGGGGCTGAAATTTCAAAAAGTGTTTTGGGTCGGTGGGGTCATCTTTAATAGAAAATTAATATTCTTGGGTCGGGTGGGCGACAAAAAAAAAAAGTTGGGCGGGTTGGGTGAGAGGTGAAAAAAAAATAAAAATTGTCACCTCTGCCTCCCGCACACAACTCGCCTAGGGGTCATTCCTTCTTCCTTCTTGAATAGGTGGCCATTCTTCAGGATATACTTTTCAGCTTCCTCCTTTGCCTTGGGACTGACTTTCATAGGCTGCTTATTTCCTATAAGTAACAGGCCGATCTCTCGAAAGATGTCGTCATCCATTTGTATGAGGAAAAATTATTGTCCCTTCTGATCCGTATCTCGCTTTTCCTGAGCCTGACTTACTAAATACTGTCGTTCCTTTTGTGTCCAGGACTGCACTAGGCACATCACGACGTCCCGACGTCCTTCAACGACCATCGCCATCAGCTGCTCTTTCGGTCCCACTGTTGCCCCCCATGAATCCTTCTCGTCTTTTCGTCTAATCGTGGTGACTGACCCTTCCCTAAGTTCCACAACTACGGCAGACGCCCCTTTTTCTAGGGATTGAATCAACAACTGTCCTGTTGTGCATGCGAGGTTCATCATCTCATTATCCGTGACGAGGGTTCCTCCTTCGTATTCCAGGAAGGCGTCGATTGGTTTCACGTCCTCTGTTCCTTCCGGCGTGATGCAGACCCGACTTAGCCCGTCTGCCCTGTTCCGGAGCCCCGCAATTCGCTCGACCTTGTAGTCAAACTGCCTGATAAAGCCAATCCATCTCCCCACGGTCGGGTCTATAAGCTTATAGTTCTTTAATGCCCCGACGACATTGGTCGGATCGATTCTTAGGATAAACCATCTTCCGAATAGGTATGCCCGAAAGGTCTTAAGGCAATGTAGAATGGCTAAGATCTCTTTCTTGAATTGGGAGTATCGCCGTTCTGCAGAATTCAGGGGCCTACTCTCGAATCTGATAGGCCTTTCTCTGACCTCCTCGCTTCTTTGTATCAGGACTCCTCCTACCGCCAATGGTCCTCCATCTGTTTCCAGAATAAAGGGCCGCCTCACCTCGTCGTTGAAGCAGGGTGCTGCCAAGGTGACTTGATCGGAGGACAGGATGTCTTTGAGAGTCTGAACCGCTGCTTCCCTGCCCTCGGTCCATTCCAGAGTTTCTCCCTCCCTTATCATCGCACGGATGGGCTTGGCTATTCTGGCAAAACCTTTGATAAAGATCCTCCTGAATCCAACCACCCCTAGGAAGGCTCGTACTTCCGTTGTGGTGCGCAAGGGTGTTGGTCATTGAGAGATTTTATCCGCCTTTGCCGGGTCAGGCTTCCTCCCGTACTTCTGGGACCGCCAGAATGCTCTTTGGTCCGCTTGCGGTAATATTATATACCAGGAACCGTTGAAGTAGGTCCTTGATATTCTGTAGGTGATCCTAGACGAACTTCCGTATGCCCGGCTGGACCTCCGTTTCATCTTTGTTCTGCGCCCCTTTTATGGGATTGTCGTCTATATACGACTCACATTTTTCCGGGAACATGTCCCCGGCAACCGCAAGCATCCTCCTCTGCGCTTCTGCCACATCGTTTGTAAAGCCCATAGGGGTTACTTGCATCTGCAGCTGCCCTACAGGGGTGTGCATGGCGGTGTACGGCCTATCCCTGGCGTCGAGCGGCAGTTGGTCATACCCTGAATACAAATCTATCAAGGAATAAATGCTCCGGCCAGCGTGAGATTCTGCCAGCAGATCGGCCTGTGGGAGCGATCCCGCATCCCGGATTATTACCGCATTCAGCTTTTGCAAATCATGGATCCATCTGAGCGTCTTGTTGGGCTTCCGAAAGACAAACCACTTGTTCACGTAGGGAGATGAGGTGGGTTCGGCCACGAATGAATCTATATTGGCTCTGAGCAGTTCGGTGACCTCTGTTGCTATTCCAAACTCGTAGGCAGACCCTTTGTCGTTCCAACACTCATGTTCCACTGTGTGGATCCTAACGGGGGAAATTAGTTTTGCATCCAATTGACCTTTCTGATGGTCATTGAACATGAATGCTAAGTGAAACTCCTGGCACACTTTCCTTATCAGCTGGGTCTCTTCCATCGTTAGGAACCCATCTATTCCTATTTTCATGGTGTCTGCTACCTCCTCAGGTATCCGATGCCCTTCCGCAACTCGCCTCTCTCTTATTAACTGCAAGATTTCTTCCTCCTTCTCCATGACCTCCTCCTTTGATGTTTCTACTAGGATCGAGACCGGCTTGGCTTTCTTCCCTACCGACTTGTACTTCCGGACACTTCCTTCTAGGATCATTCTTCTAAAAAATGAACGGTCGGGGTCGGCCTTGCTACCTCAGTGACGCGGGGCTGGATATTGACTATCTTCTTGTTCAGACAGTAGCCCTTTCGGACCTCATCCTCGAATTTGGCAAACGCTGCTGGGTCCACCCCTACTTTGTGGTACTTGATAGCCATAATAAGATGCAACAGGTTTGGAACTTCAAGCACTACCTCCGGCGTTTCCTTCTAACACTCCTTCGGCTTAGGCAGGCTGGCCCCGAGTTCGACTTCCGGCTCCTTTTCTGCCACCATGAGCCTTAGGACCTCGTCTTCTTGTCTCCTTTTCTTCAGAGGCGGACCCATCTTGATCCATTCCTTTTTGTTGAAGGCCTCCTCAATCATGATTTCCAATTTTTCCCTCATACCTTCCATCCGGGCGAATGCTCCTTTCCGCGCACTATCCTCGAACGTTGGCGACCAGGTTACCAACTTCTCCTTCGGAGGATCTCCTCCGGTCCCAAGGAGTCGGAGGAGCTCTCCCCGGCCGGTCACTAGGTCCTCTATATCTACCATGTATGTGTCATCGTGCAGGTGCATGCCTATCATTTCTACGTTGGCACACCATGGTCTCCCGAGGATTATGTCATGGCCCATTTCTTCCATCACAGTCATCCGCTGAAATGACCAGATCGACTCCCTGATTCCTGCCTTAACTGCACATTTCGTGACATACCCTGCAAATGGAATTTCCCCGCCGGCTCCCCGGATACTCCCTGTCACTTCCTTGTTTACCGTACAACCCGTAACTGTTGCGAAGTCTCTCCGTATGAGGGTAATTTCGGCGCCTCCGTCCACTAGTGCGTCTGTGTGGTGAGTCCCGATCTGGACTTTCAACTTTCCTACAGGTAGTGTGTGGAAGCTGAGTTTCGTTCTGGGAGGTGCCCTCATGACCTCGCCGCCCTCTCGGTCAGGTATGCTTAAGCGGATGTCTGCAAAGACCTTTTCCTGATCTTCCAGATCTCTCGGGATCCTCTGGAGGTTGGCGACCCCTTGTGGTGCCTCTGCCTCCTCTATCGCCTGTTCCTGTGGTTCCGGAGCCTCTTCTACCTCCACGCGCCTTCGCGTTAGTAGCTGCCTGAGTCCTTTGAGCAGTCTCGGGCTTGCTTGAAGCATAGTTTGAAAGGATACCGACACCATGGTACCCAGAAGCTTGCTTAGGGTGTCGTCGATTTCCTCCATGGTCAAGATCGGGATTTGGTACCTAAACTTCTTCTTTGCCGCTGTGGTCTTGTCTATTGGTCCTTCCTCCCTTGTCTTCACGTAGACTTTCTCTGGCTCCCCGGTCTCGGGTTCACCTTGATCTGCGCTAGTTCCGACAACCTCCTCCATTACCGTATCTCAAATAAGCTTTTTTTCTGCCTCTGCGCGCCGAGTGGTGATGTTCACCCTATCCTGTCCATTACCTTCTAAGATGAAATTGACTTGTGCTCTGCGCCCCCTCGGCTGGTCCCAAACAATGTCAGCTACCGTCTCGGCTTCTACGGCGGCTATATCCAGGTTGTTCAGGACAATGACGGCATGCCGCATTCCGCCTAGCGAATTCCAGTTTATTCGCTCCCCCTTGGGTCCGAAAATTTCACCTTTAAGGGCCTACTACACCTCTGGCTCATAATTTCGTGGTTGAGCCTCGGACAGGTTCGTACGAAGTGTCTGACCATCGTGCAATATCTGCATTGCTCATTGGTCGGGTCCTTCCTACCGTATCCCCGATTTGTCACTGCTGCTGGGACTATGGCTTCTTGGGACGGGAGGGCGGGTCAGGACACCTGCGCCTGCATTACCAGTAGCGTGTTTTCCACTCTCTCTATCTTATTGTCAACCCCATGCACTCGTTCATTCAAGCTTTCTATCCCCTTCTTCACCTTGTCCCCCGTTTCCCCGGTCAAGTCTATAACTTCCCCTTCCTTGAGTAGGGCTAGCGTCTCGGTTACTACCCTCTTTTCTGTGAGATCTGTTACGGTGCTGAAGTCCACGTCCCTCGTGCACTCAAACTTACTAGTCTGCTGGTAGGCCGACAAAATTTTATCTTTATCAAACTCGGAGAACTGTCTAAGGAAATACTTGCTCATGATTCGGTCTGTTACCCCCGGAATCCGTAACGCCACTAGGGTGAATGCTCTCAGAAAGTCGTTGTAGGCCGCATAATTCTTCCTCTGTACGGCTGCCAATTCCGCTTCCGTTGCCATTTTCTCCGCCTTTAGATACTTCCTCATTATTTCATTTCGGGTCTCTTTCCAGGATCCACTGGCGGCGACGATGGTCATAATGTCCCTTCCCAAGCTTAGCGACACGTGCTGCCCTAGGTGGTCCATCTTTTCTTCCTCGCTCCATTTCAACCGGGCTGCCAGATTCTCGTAGTCTATCAGGAATTCAGTGATGTTCGCCCCATCAAAGGTGAGCTTTTTCTTGGCATCCGCGAGGTAGCCCTGATTTTTGTTCAATGCCCGAGTGAGGGTGGATACTATTTTCTTGAGCCCGTCCTCGGAACTACTAGTTTCGCCAACCGTACTATTCTCCTCTCCTTCCTTGCTATCCTTCCGCTTTTCTCCTATTGTTGTTGTTCCCTCCGGATCAAACCATCCTAGTACCCTTTCCCTGAGACCCCAAAGTCCGTCGCACCCCTTCATTACTTTTAGCGGGGCAGGCAGACGGCTAGCACCATTGTCTATGATAGGTGGGTTTGTAGCTTTCTCTACTTTTACAACCGGAGAGTCCCCCTTCTCCTTCCCTTTCTTGCTAGGCGTCCCCCTGTGGCTACTATCCTTCCCTCCATGTCTGATCTCGCCCTGGCTAGTCCTGCGCTCTCGTAGCTCTTCTCCCGGAAAGTCTCTTTCGTTCCCAACCATCATTTCTTCAATAAGTCTCGCCTTATACTCCGCGGTTCGTTCCTCTATTTCTGCTAGCTTACGGTGGGCATCCGAGACTACGCTTTCGTGACTATGATCCCATCTTAGTTTCACGGACTTGACCTTTTCTTGTCCCTTCCTTCCTTATTCTCCCTGAGATCCTCGTTTACCTCCCCCGACCTTTCTCGAACTTTCTTCCGTCGAGAGATCCTTCCCGTCTTCCTTGGTCCCCTCCGGATTCGCTGATTCTCGGTCCCTTATTGACCCTTCGCTCCGTTCCACGCCCCTCTCTGTGCCCTGACTCCCTTTGCTTCGTAAATTCCCCGCCTCCTCTTCCGACGCCATGGTTTCTTAACCCTGCACATGGAATTTTTTTTTTGCGAAACGGCCGATTGCTCACAGCTTCCCTAGTTCCCAGGTCCTAAGGCCCTTATTGTCGCTTATTCCCATATTCTCCCGTCTCATATCTGTCGTGACGGCTTATCTGACATTCTCTTACTCTGCAGGGCGCAACTTACCTTTCTTCTGCCGGAAGGTCCGCTGCCGAAGTTAGGCATTTTGTCGCCGCCGTGCCTCGGTTTTAAGGCGGTATCCCGGGTTGGCGACTTGCTACTCGGAGATGGCTCGTTTGCCTTCCCGACTCGTGGATACCCCCAGCGTTCCTTAACGGATGTGGCCTTCCCGGTCCCTTCCTGTCGTGTTTCCAGGCGGAACAAGACTTCAACCACTATCCTCCGTAGATGGTTAATCCCTCCTTTTGACTTCCTGCTTGTACTTTTCGTTGCCTTTTCCCAGTACTTTCTCATGCCGGTCCCTCATGCCTGTCCTGTTCGTCAGGCTCTTCGAACAGGTTAGCCACCCCCGTAAGGTAGTTTTCTCCCATTTCTATTTCTCTGATAATTATTGGTTCATACTCCTCAAACGCCAAACGTGGTAACCCGAATATCAGGATTTCAATGAGTTCGAGTAGTTCACGGGCCTGATTTGCCCAAAACGGCCCGTGCCTAACTGACACATCGTAGAACATCCCCATCATATGTGGTTGGAAGTGGTGGATCCAAACTAAGGTCGAATCCACCAAGTCTCTTGCCCTCGAGAGGCTACCGAATACTAGGTCTACCATGAAGCGAGGTACTAGGCACCGCAATCTTGTCATTGGGGCGCTGAACTCTCGCCAACCTCCTACCTCCACCCGAGTCCTCAGTCCTACATTCCTTCTCCCTCGAATCTCCTGGCCTATCCGGTTCACTATCCTGGCAGCCCTTCAGAATATTGGCAGCAACCCATGTCCTAGTGCCATCTCAGTTCCTAGCATGTGCCATCCAATCTCTGGTAGGATACGGTCCCTGTCACCCTCAAATCAGCATATAGATCATCCCCTGGCCCCCTATTGAACCTCATCCCGCTCCACAAACATTCTACCATCATGAACGCCTGGTCCCTTCCCAAGCTCACGGCTCTCCATTCCTTGTCTATCCCTCGAACTATGTAGCTTGCCGGGAGTGACACCTCCCATCCGTTTCTGTTTTCCGTGGGCGGTCGAGGGTGCGTGGGTCGTCACGACATCCAGGGCGCGTCTCATTGCCATCGTTGATTAGCGGTCCCTTGCACAGTTTAAACAGCAAGCGAGCTTTGCTTATTCTCATCCATTCTTTTGACCACCACCTGGGCGATTCCCTGACCCTTAACTCCCGTTCCCTTTTCTTCCTTATTCCGGTTTCCTTTCCTTCCCCTTTTTATTGGCCCGCCTCCGCTTCTGACAGCTCGTACAAGCGGTACAGATCGTCTACATAACTCAGCCCCCGGTTTATTTCCCTTCGGACGACGCCCCATAGGACTTCGTCGCGGAAAGCCGGAACTCTAGGCCTAGTTGTAAGCACAACGTGCAAAACTCGCAGTACCTCATACCTCTGTTTACCGTCGAACGGCCCCATTTCCACGAAGGCCCGGTAGTACTCCCGGTGGACCATTGCTTCCTCAAACGTCAGGTTGGCGAGGTCGACCACTGCCCGCCCGACAAGCTCTAGCCTGCCTATCTGTTTTAGTAGGAAGGGCGGCAACCTCATCCGAACGTTCTCACTAGGCAAGTTGAATCTCCCTGTCATGGCAACCCTAAGGTTTGCCGTTACATCATCGAACTCCGGGTCGGCGAACTCAAAAACCGCCAGCCACACTAGCTACCGTGCTCCCTCGAACATGCTTACCGGATCCTACCCAGATGCTAGTAGGACTCCGAATGCGCGCCATCCATGCTCCGACACATACAACCACCCCTCCTCGCGCACATGTCCCCGAGGGTCCGGATTCCACTCGTTGTTCTCATCCGCCCGCCACCCAACCTTGGTCACCAGGTAAACCGTATTCTCCATGAGCTCGACCCCGACCCAATCCACCACCGGGTGTCGAATCTCGCTCATCGTAGGTTGGCTGATTTCTATGCCGCCAGCCACTTCCCTTGGCGGCTCAATTCCCAGTGGGTGGTCCTCAAGGAATGTCCTCCTTCGTGCCATGGCGCGTCCTTTACTTGTCTTCAGTCCTTATCCTGTGGTGTCGGAGCGACCCCTACAATAGTCGGACATCCCAATCCCTGACTTAGTACTTCTACCCCTGGTTGGCTTGCATAGAATACATGTCCCCTTGTTTATACCACCTCCTAAATTTTCCCCTTTCTTCTTTTCTCCCTTTACCCCCGTTCTCACCCCTCTAGCTCGGGTATTTTCCCACTCCTAGTCGTACCATAACACTTCGAATAATTTAAACACATCATCCACATAACAGGGTGTCGCTGCTACCTCTCGGTGGATTATGGCGTCCCTGACTTCCGGGGCCACTTCTAGCCGGTCGTTCCTTTCTATGTCCAAAATGATGAGGACCTCCCAGGCTCTGTTGCCTTGAAAGGCCCCAAATTTCAACGATGTCTTATAGAATTCATCTGACAACCATGTGCAATTCATGTGTATCCGCGCCATAGTGCTGGCCACTTCTGCGATGTGATCAAAACCCCCGAACCAGTCTGCCACGAACTCGGGCACCCAAGTCTTGGTTTGCAGACAGGGAGGTCTAAACTCCTTCCATCCCCCCATCACGACCTCACTGCGGACCACATCCCATCCCTTGTTAGCAAACCTCTCGCCTGCCTTTCGAGTTATCGCCTCAGCATCCCCCAGAAGCCACATCGGACTCTGCCCTGCCGCGAGCGTCGTGCAAAACAAGTGCCAACCCTGCTTGGAGAGGATGATTGTCCCAACCGATTCTACCCTACCTTTCGCAATCTCCTCCCATCCTTCCTCTTCTCTTAGCGGGTTCCAAATGCGTTCTACCTATAGGTACGACAATTCCGACACAATCTCAAACCCACCCCAATCACACGTGGCCCCTCTCCATTCATTATCCGTCGGTATGGACATTTCTACCCCCCCTTCGACTCGCCTCGGCTCCCATCCTTTGAACGTGCAGTCCCTTCGCTGGAGTTCCCTGGCCATCCTTAATCCCCTGCACAGCCCCAATCCACCCATGCCATACAGCCCCGAGCCCTTTTTCTTTTAGAAATCCCAATCCTCAATCTCTACCCCCTCTTCCTCATCCGAGTCATCTTCGTCCTCCTCATACCACAAGTCTTGTACTTCCAAAAATGTCTCGCCGATCGCGACATTCCTATATACTATTTTCCAATGCACGTCGCTTGGGACGAACAGGCCGTCCGTACTAAGATGGTTCAGCATCGTGGCTAGTTCCCTTGCCCAATTCCCTTCGAACGACCCTTTCTCAATAGACAAATGAAAGAAGTCATGTCGGGCCCCTTGGTACAGCCCTAGGCTTGCCATGGATCTACATATCCGCACCAGCCTGCTCCGAGTTCCAAAGATGGCGTCCACCATGAAGGGCGACATGACACACCTCAAGGTCCTTAACGACTTTCGTACGTTCCCTCTATCCCCAAGTTCCACCCGCACATTAATCGCCTCCGTCACCATTTCCACCCGCAGGCACGCAGCCCACACCACTTCCTGCTCAGCCTCCTTGAACAACTTGTACGAGAGTAGTCATAAGACAAGCTCTATAATCATGGAGTTTTCCTTTTCCTTAGACAAGTAGACCCATCCCCGGGCCTCCAAGGTCCCTCGAAACTCTAAGTCCAGCAGGCTTGGTGCTAACCTCGTCAAGCTAACATTAGTCCACATTGTTTCGATCCATAGGAAGGCATCACTTTCAACCAGCATCACGGTTTGGTATGCCGGCTCCAGGTCCGTCCAAGTCCCTTCTTCCGGCATCTCGACCGACACCCCACCCCTTACGCCCATCGGCATTTCCGGTCCACCGGAGTAGGTCGGCAAGGACAACCACCATGCCATCTCATCCCTCCCTAGTTGTCGAGTCCTGCTGTTTCAAAAGGGAGCACCAGTCGGCCCTCGGTTAGGTCAACCGTAGTCCTAGATGATAATTGTTTTAGACCCCCCATCAAGGTCTCCCTAAATCTTATTTTTGCCCTCTTCCCAAGTACTGTCCCCTTGTTGCACCCAAAGCTAGTCACCATCCATCGGCATTCCTTCCCTTGGTTCCTTTCCTTCCGACTCCTATCCTTGCTCCTTTCCATCTTCTTTCACTCGTGCGGACGTAGATAGGGGCGAAAATAGACGCAGAAACCTCTGTCCCTTCCCAACAATCTTCAGATAAACTTTACAGAGGGGGGGCACAAAAGAAAAAAATCAGGCAATCCTCGCACACGGACGGTCATCTGCTCACCGGCCTTTTCCCAAGAGTGGTCTCTCCACTGTTACTATCGGCAGAGTTTTATCCCGTACCTCAAGCACAGCTCAACCGTCGCGAGCGCAGTACCCAGACTCCACTGGGGGGACACCCTCACCTTCTTGCCCAGAATACCCAATCCCGTCTTGCCGCTCTTGTACACCCCCGTTGGCACCGGGAATTACCCCTCGTACTTGGTGGGGACAAAAATCAGCCGTCCGGGCATTCACATCCGTTGGTCCGATAAGAATCAGTCTTTACCATGCTGTATCGCGAGAGGCTACTAATGGCCTCCGGAGCTCCCTCCGGGCCCCACATGCAACGGTCCCCCTGCCGTCTGCCGGCAAGCAGCCGCCCCGCCTGAGGAGACGTTTCGCACCCCGCCTGGGTAAGGTCGCGAGCGATGCTCGGCCCGCCCAGAAGGGAATGGTACTAATCAACCGACGGGACCAACTCCTGCCTGACAGTCTGGTGGCCCGACCTCTGCACATGAAACCCGGCGGCCTACCCGCAGAAAACGACGTTTCACAACCCGCACCAGTTGGTGCAGACCCACCCTTTTCTTCCGAAATGGCAGGACGCTCAATACCCCTTTCATGCAATCACAAGTCCCAAGTGGGACATATATAGAACAAGTGTCTTTCCCTTGGTGCTCCCAACGCTTCCTACCCATGCCTCACGTTTTTCTCTCTTGGGACCGTGAGTGTCACTCACCCCTAGTTTTCATACATCGTGCCCGATTCCTTTTCGTGAGCATCTTCAAGGGTGAGCTAGTTTTTCTCAGAGTCTAGCAACACCCTTCATTCCCCTCATCTTCCTTTGTCTGTCCGTTCACAGGGTGGGATTGTTCCTTCTCGATTACCATTTTGTTCATATGAGGATCCTTCAAGCATTTCAAGCGGAAGTGCAAGGAACTCGTTGGGCTCAGAAGAAGAGAGAAGAAGGCACCCGTGTCGGTCGGATCACTCCGCCGCGGGATTTTTATCGGAACCCGGCCTAGGCCGAGCACCAACCGCCTGCCAGGTAACCGGAGCCCTTCTTTCATACGAAGAGGAAGGGTCGACCTGCGGCTTGCCCAAGGCTTCCCCGGACTGACGAACATCAGCCCGAAAGAAGGAGGACTAGAGTCACCTCCCAAGGAGGCGGCTGACCAAGTGTGCAACACGCATGTTATTCCTCCAGGTCTGGCCTTGCCATGCGCCCAGCCACCCTCAAAATATGATTTTTCAAGGGAATAGAGCATACACAAGTCCTCGTTCCTTACCTTGAGTTATGTTCGCGCACACGCGTCGGGCACCCCCCTCGAGATCGTATGGGTCGGTTTAACCCATACCCGGCACCTCCACCATTTTTTTAGCAGCCGTACCCTGTAGGACTTTCGAGCCTGAGTCGATCCCACTGCGGGTCCCATTTGGCTCGACCCGCCCACGCTCACGCCCAGGGCGCAGGCAGTTCGTCCCAGGGGCACCCCCACAGAGTGCTATGAAATGGATGGGGATGGGCCATTTGCGAGAGGCCTTTACATTGGGGGATGTAGCTCCGCTCTCTCGTTAGATGGTAGCTCTTTGGTCACTCGTGGCGATTTTCTCGATTCATTTAAGTGTGACCAGATAATTGCTCCTTCCAATACTCATGCAGTCCAGGGGGATTATTGAGAAACTCCTCTTCTTTTTGTGCATAGGCCAAGCGTCATCCTTGGGCCACACACCCTTTTCCTGAGCGCAACAATCCCTATGGCATCATCGGGGTGCGACAGCGCCATCCATCCCCTAGCCCCTAATTTTTTTTTGCTCGACACGCGCATTACATTCACATATCCATTGCTATCCCTTAGTCTTTCCGGGCTTCCTCATTGCATGCAAAGAGTCAAGACACACCCATCCATCATCCCGGACTACACCACTTTTTCCTCGCCCCTTTTGTCCATACGTCCTATACCAAGGTTCACTAGCATCAAGGTCTATGTCAAGCCCGCGGTCTTCCTGTCCCGATCCTGCTCAAACCATCCCAAGCTACTCACTTGCACAAACCCACACAAGCAAAGACCGATTCAATCCCCCATTGGGTCAACACATTGCCCTTTCCGCAAGCCTAAGTTCCCTTTCCCTCCCAAGGTTCCTTCCACTTTTCCTTTCCTTCACAATCAGACCACGCTTTCTCCTTAGTCATGCAGGCGGGGAAATGGTTGAGTCAACTGACCTTGCGCCAAGCTCTCTCCCTTTTCGTTTTTCTTTGAAGATCTTGCCTTTCACTTTTCTCAAGTGACCCTCCTTGTCCCTCTTGGTGGCACAAGGGACCGGCAACCCTCCCCTTGCCCTCTCTTTCCACCAAGTGAGGACCGAGTTTGTTTACCGTTCGTTCCCTGGCAATGTAGCAAGTGAGGGAAAGACGTTAGTCATGTGCCAACAAGAACGAGGGGAGGGTGGAGGAGATGAGGGTTTTAGGGGAGAAAATGAAGGAAGAGAGAGAGAGAGAGGCGGAGAGGGAGAGAGAGAGAGAGAGAGAGAGAGAGAGAGAGAGAGAGAGAGAGAGAGAGAGAGAGAGAGAACCGAAGAGGGAAACCTCTAGTCCCTAATCGACCTCTCGTCCTATCGTACCCTATCACCCTACCTAGTGTTCCTAGCTTCCCTTGGCGCCTTCGTTACTTATGACCTTCGAGTGGCGGACGAGGGCGGAGGAGGGAGAAAGTGAGGGTGACCAGCAATGGTGGATGGGTGAGGAAGTCGGCGGAGGAAGAAGGTGGAGGGTGGCTGGCTATGGTGGACGGGTGAAAGGAGATGGAGGATGGAGGTGGGAGGTGTTTTGGGTTGTCCTTTGGACATCCGGGCAAGGTGGACGGCTATGGCGAACGGGCGAGGGAGACGGAGGAGAAAGAGGGTGGATGGGGGTTGGCTATGGTGGACGGGTCAAGGAGATGGTGCAGGAAGAAAGTGGACGGTGGTCGGCTATGGTGGATGGGTGAAGGAGGTGGTGGAGGAAGAAGGTGCAAGGTGTTTGGCTATGGTGGATGGGTGTAGGAGATGGTGGAGGAAGAAGGTGCGAGGTGGTTGGYTATGGYGGATGGGTGTGGGAGATGGTGGAGGACGAAGGTGCAAGGTGGTTGGCTATGGTGGATGGGTGTAGGAGATGGTGGAGGAAGAAGGTGCAAGGTGGTTGGCTATGGTGGATGGGTGTGGGAGATGGTGGAGGACGAAGGTGCAAGGTGGTTGGCTATGGTGGATNATGGGTGTAGGAAATGGTGGAGGAAGAAGGTGCAAGGTGGTTGGCTATGGTGGATGGGTGTGGGAGATGGTGGAGGACGAAGGTGCAAGGTGGTTAGCTATGGTGGATGGGCTTAGGTGATGGTGGAAGAAGGAGGTGCACGGTGGTTGGCTATGGCGGACCGATGAAGGAGATGGTGGAGGAAGAAGGCGGAGGGCATTCGGCTATGGTGGATGGGTGAAGGAGGCGGTGGAGGAAGAAGGTGCAAGTCGTTTGACTACGGTGGATGGGTGATGGAGGTGGTGGAGGAAGAAGGTGGAAGGTGGCTGGCTATGGTGGATGGGTGATGAAGGTGGTGGAGGAAGAAGGTGGAAGGTGGTTGGCTATGGTGGATGGGTGATGGAGGTGGTGGAGGAAGAAGG